>JAHLWZ010000099.1:39321-61705 GCA_020536535.1 Pelomyxa schiedti | reverse complement strand
CAACCTTAGCATCAGAACAACTGCGTTCCCTACTCTTAAGTTATATTTCACCTGGCTGTAAATGGTTACCTTTCAAGAACCTGCCATTGCCTACAGCCCAAATTACTTCCTGTGTGAAGGTTGAAGGAAGAGTGAGCTGGTGAATTTCACTAATTCGGTATAAAACTGCTTCTTGTTTGCTCCAATGCCGAAATCTACTGTTCACCTTTTTTTATTTTATTTTTGGATCATTCTTGGTTCCGTGTGCTTTCTAAGTCAACTGCACCTCAGCCAAGGTTTGGACATTGCAGCTTTGTGTACAAAGAGAGCATGTTCATCCATGGAGGATTTTGTGAAACAAGTTCTGGGGATGAGTTATGGCAATATAACTTTATTGCTAAGAAGTGGAAAAGAAAAGTCTTACGGCATAATCTCACTGTATTACCTTACTTCCATACCTTGGTTCCTTTTGGGGAAATTGTGTATATTCTCGAGGGTCAGACAACAATTAATCCAGAATGCAGAAGGTATGAATAATGCATCTTTTGAAAAACGGAACACTTTAGTAGTCCCTGCTATGCAATAAATATGGAGAACTTGTCATTGGAGTTGTTACCAACACTTTCATCTCACTTGCCAGTCTTTGGCCATGTGGCATCTTCGTGTTCTGATTCTCTTGTACTAGTTTCCGGCGGATTCATATCTTCAAAGAACCAACCCTGCCACAATACCCAGATCTTTGACATTAACACGAAGGAATGGGAAAGTGTGTAGAATTTGAGTTGATGCAATAAAGACCTTTAAAACAGGAGTCGAGTGTGAGGGAGAGGTTTTTGATCTTTATTTTCACTTCTTAGTGCACTGGAAGCAACAGTATCGTTCTCTCTTTATTCCTTGTGCCAACTTTCAATCCAGATTTTTAGTTGTAGGGGGAATTTCTTCACCTGATGAAACCCTTAAGCACAAGTTCTGGCGTTGTGTTTTCATGTCCAGTCCTTCCACAGATCCTAGTTCTCACACTGATTTCTTGTCACTGCTTCCAGATATTGTTTTAATGAATATTATGAATCATCTTGGTCTGAAGGATATTGTTCTTTCCCTTTCACAGGTACACCACAGTTTCACCGGAAACCCACAAAAATAAAATAAAAAAAGGTGAACAGTAGATTTCGGCATTGGAGCAAACAAGAAGCAGTTTTATACCGAATTAGTGAAATTCACCAGCTCACTCTTCCTTCAACCTTAGCATCAGAACAACTGCGTTCCCTACTCTTAAGTTATATTTCACCTGGCTGTAAATGGTTACCTTTCAAGAACCTGCCATTGCCTACAGCCCAAATTACTTCCTGTGTGAAGGTGGATTTACTTGGAGCTCCTGGTGTGGGAAAGTCCTCTTTAGCAACACGCTTCTCATACGATGTACGCCTAAATTAGACCAATGTAACTCACTCTGCTTTAGTGCTTTCCCATAGTACATTCCTTCTTACTGTGCCCATACTGATCAGTAAAGTAGGTGTATAACCCTGCAATTGGGGATCATGACCACAGAAATAAGATTGAAGTTGATAGCATTTGTTTATACTGTTTCCTAACTCCTCTAGATTGAAGGACGCCTTTTCCAATTGGAGCTCTACGATATAGGTTCAACAGAACAGTTTGCTGCCATGTCAGACCTCTACATGCAAGTGAGAGCCCCACGCCCCCACCCCCCCCTGCTCTCTCACTTCTTACAGACAGGCAATGTGTTTATACTCTGCTATAGTGTCACAACTGCCTTAACACTACTGTACTTGAAAGATATAATAGACCACCTTCAACTCGTTCGCGATGCTACTATTATCCCAATGGTGTTATGTGCTTGTAAGTGCGATCTCATTTCAGAAAGGAAAATCACCACGGCTGCTGGAATTGAGTTCGCAAAATCTTATTACATGCCGGTGTGTGTTAATACTCTCAACGTTTCATTGAATACTTCCTTGTCTACAGTACATCGAGACCAGCAGTAAAACAAATCACAATGTAGAGGAACTGATAATTCAAGCAGCCAGAACTGCCTTCAACTTTGTTACGATGCACCCCGGTTCGCTGGTTATCCCCCACAATAAGTGCTCAATCAGTTAAGGTACACATAACAAACAACCCACAACAAAATCCCTAATTTCTCAAAGGGCTATTTCTATTTCTCACGTTTGTTGTTCTGGAACATCAAAGCGCACCTTGTTTTTTGGATTGGACCAATCTTCCACTTCCTTGCCTGCTCCTTTGGTCGCATCAATAGGGCGAATCGAAAAAATCACGGTTGGTGCAAAACTGGATTTCTTAGGAAGGTAGGGAACACTTTTCTTCCAATTTTTTTACGTTTCAACAACGCCGGAGAGGCCAACGGCAGCAAAAAAAGGCAGATTTTTCCTGTGGTTCCTAAAAAGGGACCGCGGTTCCGAGGCACAGGGAAAATCGAAGGAAAATCTCCCCTTTTGAAACAAAGTTAACAAGGGCGAGGACAAGCACCACAGCACCACAAAAACATACACACGCGAAAAAAAAATCGCCCTTAATAATCGCCCACACCGAGGACAACCAGTACGCCTCAAAAAAAAAAAAAAAACAACCCACATCACCATGAAGAAGCTGCTGCAGCGAAGCACAAGCACAACAGTGGAGCAACAACCCAGCACTCCATCTTCCTCTTCCACGCACGGGGTGGGCGCCTCGGTCCAGAGGTCAGCCTCCACGTCCCCGTGCGTGGGCCACTTCTACTCGCCCTCGCCCACGGCGACCCCGCCGCTGCCCCTCCCCTTCCAGAGCACCACCCCGCCGCCCTCCGCCTTCACCTACTCCCACTCCTCGCACTCCTACTCCCCCTCCGCCTACTTCTCCTCCCCGTCGCCGTCCCAGTCCTCCGCCGCCGCCCACAACGCGCCCCCTAGCTCCCCCACCGCCATCCCGCCTCGGGCCATGTCGGCCCAGGCCTCGGGCTGGACCCCCGCCGCCCCCACGAGCTCGCACTCGTCGTCGTCTCACGGGGGAGGGATGCCGACGATGCCGATGACGATGCCGCCGAGCCCGGGCCTCAGCCCAAGCCCTGGGCTTGTGACTTCTTCGTCTTCTTATTGTTCTCAGTCCCTGGTGTCTGGCTCGGCGTTCCCAAAGTCCACGTCGCCGTTTATGTCGCCGTCGCCTGGCCTCAGTGCGGTTATGGGACCGGGATCCACTACCGGGGGGTTCATGAGAATCACTCCCGCGACAAAGTCGAGGTCTTCAAATGCGTTGTTGTTGAGCAGTTCTGTGCCTCAGAGAAGTGCAACTGTATCTCCTGGTTTGGAAGAGAAGAGCTTCAGGTCTGCTCAGCAATATGATGAGAAGGTATTCCAATCTGGATCGGTCACTCCTGGTTGGATAGACAATGGGGATGATGAAGTCAGTGATGACGAGGAACCCTACAGTGGAGTTATGGGAAGTGGGCCAGGAGGGTCCGTAGGCGGTGTAGGGGGAGGAAGCGGTGACTCTGAATATGAAGGAATGACTATTGGTGGCGCTGGGGTTGATGGAAGCCGGCTTGACTGGACGGCATCTGCCACCGTCGCAGCCAGTTCCACTCCGAATTCCACAAATCCCCAAAAACCCACAAAGCACGCTCCACTCATCAACTACCGTAAGCCATCATCTGACCTCATTGGGTGGGTGGAATCGCCAGAGAGGTCTGGCAGTACATCCCCAGGCGTAAGCTTTCACTCTCTGCGGGATTCCGGCTCCAGTGAAAGTAATTCGGAGTCCCCAGATACACTTCGCTCATCTTCGTCCTCCACATCCTCATCCTCGTCCACATTCTCCTCTACAGGCTCCTCACTTATGAGTTCCAGACAGTCACCCCAGATACCAAGCCTTGTGCACCCAATCACTCGCATGAATCTTCCACCACCTCCATCTCATCCGGCTCCGGCTCCTGTGAATTCAAATTATCTGCCTCACAACAGTCCTCGTTCTGCACCTGCACCTGCGCCAGTACCCATTACTAGTTCCCACAAGTCAGGTTCACGGGAAAGGCTCTTGTATTCTTCCCACAAAAATCCGACTATGCGCACGTTGGCTGATTACCTCACAGTATTCAAGACCGGACTCCTGACTGTCAAAAGTACTTGCCATTCATTACAGAAAAACCAATAACCTTGAACAACAAAAAAGTACTCTCCGGAACAAATATAAGAGGCAGAAAAGGAAAGGAACTCACATCATTTTGTACTGTAAAAGTTATTGACCCCCAGTATGATGCGATGCCAAAAGCTAAAAAAAAGAACTATAGAACTGAGTGCGAAATGGGCCTCAATCCTACTTGGTACTGTTAATTTTTAAGTTTTAGTGTTTGTTCTCACTTTTTTGAAGGGACCAAGCATTTGAAATGTCAGTACTTTGTCTTACTTGAGGGAAAAACTTTTTTTAACCAACAACAGAGAAGTATCTGGAAGTGCCACTTCATTAGTAATACAAGTATTCGGGCATCACAAACTGAAAAAAGATGAAGTCATTGGAGAACTTGACATCCCCATGTCCGAGATGTTTGATTTCAGGTATTTTGTTTTCTCTTTTCTTGCAGATACTTATTGACTCCCAACAGCACACAGTCTCTTCCTCTTCAAACTGACATGGCCACAAAAGCTTCTGGCTCCTTGGAAATCTCCTGTAAATTGATCTCTTCTTTGGAACGCAATGAAGATATGAGAATAGCTCGACTGCATTATGATAAACTTCAATCGGTAAATTCCACCTTCAGTTTTGGCAACTTGTTTTTGCTAACAGTGGAAAACAGTTAATCATAACTGAAGATGGAAATCTGCTTCTTCTTTTGTGCTCTTGCCTGGAAAATAAATGCGATGAGAACTTTGCTCTTTCTACAGTTCGCCTATTCAATCGAAGCTTATTGGCCAGACCTCTTGTGGTTAATTTACTGTCAAGAGAAATAGTACGGATATTAAAAAGTAAGCTCCATCAACCTGTTCATATCTAACATTACTCAGCCGGATCCACTGTCGTTTTGCGAGCAGACACCATCGCAACGAAATTTTGCACACAATATGCCAAGCTCATAGGACATCAATATCTCTTTCAAGTCCTTAAGCCACATTTAGAAGTGTTACTTCACAGTGACCCGCATAACTTTGAAGTTGATCCTGACAAAGCAACGTATGTTTGGAACTGGGTCGACTTCACTTTTTTTGCTCAAGTAAAATATACACCCAAGACCTGAAGAAGTTATCGTGAATGCAGCAACTCTAGTCGAGATATCCACGAAACTGGTGAAGTCAATTTTCGGCTCTGTGAATCTCATCCCTTTGTATGACTTGTTAGTGATTATGATTTGCTGACGAACTTTCAGAAATTTTCGTGATATAATCAGCACCATGTGCCAATTTGCTTCCACAATTGGCCACCCCGAATTTACTCCTGCCATTTCCGTTGCTATTTTCTTTCTAAGATACATCTGTCCAGCAGGTATTTTCTCCTTTCTCAAGTAAAATATTTTGACTCTATTTCTAGTCATGTTCCCTGAACAATGGGCGATAATATCAGGTTTTCCTCGATTGGAAGAAGTACCTATTTGTACCCCATTCTCATCCATCCATAGGTGATGTAGGCCCAGAGACTCGACGAGTCCTCATCCTGGTGACAAAGATTATTCAAAGCTTGGCCAATCCTTCCAAACAACAGTGTGTCTGAATCTTTTCAACGGGTACGGGGGAAGCCAACAACAACCACCAGGGATGTTGCTCATGAGCCTACAATGGAACACATATTACCTCAAATTCACTCACTCCGCGAACCTATGGAGCACTTTCTGGAGGAAATTTCGGTTTCTATCTCCGATTCCCCTTCACCGAATCCTAAAAACATCTGAATTTAGAAACCTTCAGCAACGGGCTCACCAGACGCCACACATTCCAGCCTTGCGGCCGAGGACTATCCAGTCTTCATGTCTGTACTGGTACATTAGCCACCAAGATCCAACTCCGCTTTCTTACAAATCAAACAAGATACGAAGTATTGCAGACAAGATGGCTGCTATGGACAGGCTGTTACCTACTCTACAAGACTCCCCAACTGCACACGCTAAACTAGTGGTGAGTTCTCTCTTTTCCTTCTTCTGGGTATCTGACATTACTACACACAGAGAGATTTCCAAGATCTCAAGGCCATTGTTACCCAGCACCAATTCACCTAACTTGTATAAACTATGACAGTAGCAGAATAATAAAGGGAAAAAAAAACGGGTGTCACTCGAAAGAGTGGCTCCCCGCCACTTTTTGGTTTTTTTAAATTTGCTGATCTGGTTGGCTGATTTTGATCGCAAGATAAATAAATGACAATATTATAATAAAAGAAAACCTCTCGGACGGTGAAGCGATGCTCGAGTGGCTGAGATCTGGTGGTACGAGTACGGCCGCTGTTGCAGCGACTCCTGTTGCCCCGTTGCAAGAGAAGGTGATTATCATACCGGCAGTGTTTTACAAACTTTGTTTAATTCTGTTGGAACGAGGTTGTACCTTTCACGCCTCCTTTCTTTAATGCAATGTGGAGGTCTGGAAACGGAGGGTATATTTAGAGTGAGTGGGGACCAGGGCCTCATCAAGGGAATTTGTAAAAACTTTTCTGAATGTATGCCACACTATGCCAAATGCACCTCTAAACAACAGTAAAATAAAAGGCTCAAGCACAGATAATGTGTCGCGAATGGATGTACACAATATTGCAGGCATAATCAAATACTACATAAGGAACAATGTAGAGCCCTTGATCCCACAGCCACTGTACCATAAATTCATTTCTGCTCAAAGTGTGCATACTCCTTCTTGCTGTAGTTGAGCTGAAAAAATACTTCCAAAAGAGGATGGAAATATCTCTCTTCTGAAGCAGGCGGTGTCAGAACTCCCTACTGTCAATCGCCTGCTCCTCCACTGCCTTTTTGATCTTCTGTACCATGTTGCAGAGCATGCAGAACAGAACAAAATGGACTCAGCAAATTTAGGGGTTGTTTTTGGGCCTACGATAATGTTCAATGCTGAAGAAATCGATTTAAGTTTATCTCTCCAATACAACAAGGTCTCAAATAAAGGAATCCTGGTACACAATAACCAATCCTCTGCAGCTTCAATGTGAACTTGTTGTGACCCTAATACACCACTACATGGAAATCTTTCCTGTATGCTTCCAAGAATTAAATAAACCGAGATAAACCCACATTTATCAGGAACCCGTTGTACCTGAGGAATATTTGGCCCTTAACAATCCCCCAATCGCAGAGGAACTCACCGAATTCACTGTTATATCGTCATCCAGCCCTCCAACTACCCCTATATCCTCTGCACCTTCACCTTCACAGAATAAATTTCAAGTAATTTTCAGTCCTCCAAATTTCCAATAACATATAACAGTTCTTTTCACTTTGGCCTTATTCCACACCAAAAAAAGAACCTACTTCTGGTGAAGGTGGCACAGTGCTCCGAGAACACAAAACAAGACAAAACATGTTTGCCATGCTGGTTAAAAAACAGGAGGAGGAGAGAGTTCAATTACTTGCTATGATTGATACACTGCAAAAAAAAGTTGGTTGTATTTCTTCATCACATCACGAAGCAAGCACAAATAAACAAATAAACAAACAAACTAGGTATCTGAATTAGAACATCAAACTAAGACGGCTTCCACTACATGTGCAGATCCTTCTGACCAGTTTCGAGATATTGCTGAGACAATGGATGCCGTGAAGTCATGTCTTTCAGTCCCTCTCGCGGAAGCCATTGTCCCGGAGGTACATAACAGACCAAAAGTAAATTAAAATGTTAAACAAAACAAAGGCAGATGTCCGCACACAACCAAATTTATCCACTTCGAATCCTGCGGAGATTCAAGTGGATAATCCAGAAGAATCTAATACCACAATCGGGTACAACACCAGTACAACCTTGATTGACAACGACCCTCTCATTACACCAGAATTACCCGCACAAACCACACCCCAACCACAGTCAGCACAAACTACGCCACTGCAGAATTACCCGTCTTATCCAATGCCTGCCCTTGTAGATTCCTTCATGAAACAAATCAAAGAACAGTTAGCTGCACAGCAACAGGAGATAAAACAGCTTAGGGAGCAGAATACATGTCTTAGAGCTCAATTAGCTGCTTCACAACAAGGAGTGGCACCCTTTGCTGCAAAGACATCTGAAAGTGACCACATTAATAAACTGGAGTCTTCCATAGAACAGTTACAAGAACAGCTGGATGCTGAAGTACATGGGCACAACGCCACGCGACTTCTTCTCAGGACCGAGCAAGAGCAAGCCAAACAAAGAGAGGCCACCATCTCGAAAGATATAATTGATTTGAAAAAGCAGTGTGTTGATCCCCTTCCTCCAGTTCCCAGTACCACACTCACCACTGATAGGTGTTTCTCAGCCACCCTGCTAAGTGTTAAGATGAACGTGATGTCCCAGAGCAAGCACCTCGTTGGGTTCCCCAGTGTGCATGACCTATTTGAAGAGGCTCTCCGGCTCAATGTACCCTTTCAAGACTACGGCAAGTTCATCTGTGAGAAGGTTCTGCCCCCAAAGTCCACGGAATGAATTGAAATCAGTCAAATCAAAGCACACTCACGTTATTCGCTTCTTTTTCTTCCTGCTTGTTGACAACCAACACAATCAATAACACGCAACAAGTCACTTCCTTTGTTTGCAACACCAAAGTAACAGATTGATGCGTTTCCAGTAAAAGCGTAAAAACAAAGGTTCACGTGCAAGTGGTGCACCCGATCGGCCAGGCAGGTTCCCTCCTCGCACATGGCCTCCTCATCATCATCAGCAACAACATCATCAGCCTCATCATCAACACCAGCAGCAACCTCCTCATCATCGACATCATCCCCGTTCATCTCCACCGAGACACTATGCAAGGTGGAGCTCCTCAGAGTTCCGCCCCCGCTCCAGCTCCATCCGCAGCCCCCCCACCAGCAACAGCAGCAGCAGCAGATCCCGCTGCAGCAGCGACACCACCACCGCCACGCGTCGTCGGCGGGCGCAAGCGGTGCCGGGGAGGCACCCCCCTCGAGGCAGCACCACCACACGATCAGCGGAAACAGCAGCAGCAACAGGCCGGGGCCCAGCCTCACAGTGCACCTCAACGACCCCGACCCCGCGTCGGCTGCGGACACGCCCACGGCGCCCGACTCCTCCCTTGCTTACGGCCCAGGCACGGGCACGGGCACGGCCGCGGCCACCCCTCCACACCACCCCCCCGGCGCCACCGAGGACGAGCGAACCAGGACCCGGCGGCTGCAGGCCCGCACGCACTCGCACCCGCACATACCGACGGGCGACGCGGCCCCGGACGGCGCGGGAGGGGGAGGGGCCGCGGGACCGGGCGGCGGAGGGGGAGGCGGAGGCGGCCCCCCCACCAACACGCACCGCAAGTCGTCCAGCACCTCGCTGCCGTCGTCGTGCGCCTCGTCGCCACCTACGCAGGGCGGGGGCCTGTGGAGCCCGGGGCTGACTGGCTCGCTGTATAGTGCTAGTACTACTGTAATCACCAAGCCAGGGCCCCAGGACTTTGTTGGCGGCGGCGGCGGCGGCGGTGGTGGTGGGGGAGGTGCAAGCTCCCCTGGGGGGTTCACTGTGTTCAGGACTCAATTCCCGCAGCAGGGCTATGAGGAGATATACGCACACAAGGGGTTGCTGAGGTCACCTGGGAAGCAGTCTAGTAGCAGTAAGTCGGTGTGTTGAGTTTTTTTTTTTTTTTTTACTTCCCTTCTTTCTTTTGTTCACCTATTTCCCGTGTATGGGCCCTCTTACCTATTCTCATTGTGAAGATAAAGGGATCACCAAATATAGCGGCCCCTTTACATGCGAGTGCACCTTGTTGTATTTTTAGTAATCCTACTTCACCTAATTATAACCTTTCCACTACAATTTGTACATCACCCACCATTTCCACACCACTCATGGGCCAAAATCAAAATCGCAGCCCGGGATGTAGTCCCCTTTTGGGGTCCACACCTCCTCCTCCTTGCCCTGCATTCATAACACCAACAAACATAAACTCCACAAACAACATGCCTCAAAGTCCATCTATTACCGCATCACCTCCCATCAGTTCAGCCTTATCATATCACCCCAATAGTAACTCTCCCGGGAGGGTTACACCTGGGCACCCCATATTCCTTGTACGAAAAACTCAAGGCGTGATAAAAGGTCTATTTCTTTCCATGTTTTGTACCTTATATTTTTATAGACCTGTACCATCGCCCTGTCAGATTTTTTGGTGTTCCCCTTGAGACTCTAAAACAAGAGCAACTCACGTTATCTCATGTCCCATTTGTGTTGGATCGTACCTTGAGATTTTTAAACCATAAACTTGTTACTTGTGTGTGTACTCACCCCTAACCACTAACTCAAGTTTCACAGTGTATTACCGCAACTGGAGCACTAGGCATGTTGTGGGTTGGCTGGAAAATATTGGCTTGGGGGACTATAAACGGCGATTTAGCAAGGCACGGATAAAGTACTTTCTCACATTGCCACAAGTTAAATGTTAACATCAACTCTGCAAGTGGACCTAAATTGGACTTGCTAAATGAAGATGATTTGAATGCATTAATCGACAATGAAAACCATGTGAGAGTCTTCATCAAAGAACTCGCCAAATTAGATGAAATTGCTGGTTTTCACTTTTCCTATCTCATCAGCCCACCAGTCCTTATTCTCTCACAGAGGAGGCAATAACTGGAAAGAGTTTGCCTCAGAATGAGTTATACCTTGTTTTAGCTCTTATAGGTTTTCTTCTCTTCAAATCCAGGAGGGAATTGCTGAAAGGAAGTTTGAGTGTGAATAAATAATAATGACAAGTGCTCAAAGTGGTTGTGAATTTTCTCAATATAAAAACAAGATTTTTGGGAATCCGGCTCTGTTTTGGATTACTTTCAGGGGGACCACAGCCCTCATACCATTGGAACTTTCTTAAAACTATATTTAAGATCAATACCCGATCTTACACCGTCCTCAGAACTTTTTCTTTCCCTGACAGCACGTGGTACAGTTTTCTCAACCTTCAAACTTTACTCAATTTTCCTGGTGCCAGTCAGCAACTGGTACCACATGGAGAGCCCTCCTCCTGAGTATCCCAAGCTGATCTATGAGGATTTTATGCAATGTTTTCGATACCAATCTAAAGTGCATTATGGTTTGTCACCTTTTGGTAGTTCTAGCCATAACAACTTTTTTTACAGCGGTTATTCACTCTATACTGGATTTTTTGCGTGAGCTGTGTTGCAAAGAGAACTCACCGTGTAATAAGCTGGAATCTGTATGTGATGTCTTAAGTGAGTGCATGTTCCGGCCCTCAGATGAGGACCAGGCTGCCTTGTTCTCCACTACACTCAGACTTATGGTCACAAACCACAAACTTGTTGAGGTACATTTTTTTTTGTATACATTCATTTGACTATTGTCAACAGAATGTCACATGCAATTATTGTCATTGTATTCCTCGTACGTTGCTTTATGGTGAAGTTATTTTCTCAGTATTTGACAAGGCAATTTCTTCCTCAACCTTCTTTAAGTCACATTTTCCAAGGTCCATTGGTTTTTTGGCTCAGTATTCAACTCCAGTACTTCACCACAGCCCAACAAGAGTGAATGGGCTATCGGAAAGCTTGTACTATCCAATTGGCGCATCATGTTTATTCACCTAGATTCCAAGGTTAAATATGTTACACAGTGCATACTTATCTTCCTAGGAAGTCGAAGTTGATATGCCCTTTGGCAATGTCAACCGAGTCATTCTTCCTAAAGGTTAGAGCAGTCAAGTCAACTACACTGACCTACTTTAGGTATGGCATCAGAAATGGCCCGTGATGCAATTCCTGTGGTCAAATTAATTGGACGAACATTTTCTTCCTTGATATTTTTTTTTCAATGTGCACAAGATATATCCAGGTATTCCCTTTCAGTAATTCAATAATTTCACACAATTAGGTTCATAGAAAATCTCAGAGTAGGTTTACGGGCAAGGGAATTTCCTTTTGCCAATAAGTAGATATTTTCTCTGTGTTAGTATTTTCTCAATGAGTCCTCAGAGAATTGTATGATTACACAGACCGAGCACAAACTGGATTTATTCCTGAGAAAGAATTTAAACGGATGGGATGTTCTTCAGATTTTTCTCTGGCAGATGTACATTGTTTTTAGAAACTTTTTTTTTCACATATTTGTTCAGACTCAACGGATGCTAAGTCGAGTTGACTCCACAATCTTTCCACGAAGAGCCACTATTCCAGTTTCTTTTTTGACTTGTGACGAAACAGAGAGGTTATTCTTTATTTCCTTGAAATCCCGTATTCCAAAAAAAACCCTTTACATGCAAAAGAGTTCCTACATTGTTTTGGCGTTCTGCTTCAACAGGCACTTTTGCCTTGAGACCACTAAAGCATACTCATATATGCACACAACAACGTTGTACACATGGTACTCACCTGCAATCTGCACCTCACAACTGACTCATTCAACAAGATATTAAAGCCAAGCTCTTCACTGCCAAGCTGGCTGAATTCATTAGGTCGTCTTCACTTAGGACCATTGTACTCAGCTTCACACAGGAGCGACCACATCCCCAATCGCAAAATGTTGTCACCCTTCGCCTAGAAACAACATCATCAATGGCAAAAATTTTCTTTTCCATGCACCAACTGTATGCAAACCGTCAACTGTTTTGAAATACATTTGTAAGTAAAACCATAGGCATACACAACAAAGCAATTCGACTGACTGGAATAGACAGTGGAACAGTAATCAATCTTCTTGGGATAAAAATATTCACGGCTTATTGTTGGGGTCTGTTACAATTTCAACGTTTCTGCAAGCCAAAGAAAATATCTTCCTTGACTTTCAAGTAGCTTATCCAACCATAAATCCGCTTATACTTTTCCAGACGGAAGAGGATGGAAACATGTCTATTATTTCTTCTCTCGTTTGCATACTTCATGATCCATTCTATCGTACAATAAGGGGGCTGCATGTCCTTATAGAGAAGGAGTGGGTTCACTATGGATATCAGTTTACATGGGATTCAGAAACATCGTTTTCCGGCACCACTTCGGCTTCAGATGATTACGTTCCATTGGCATTCATTCAGTTTATGGATTCCCTTTGGAAATTATGGAATGTCTTTCCTACTGCCTTCGAGTTCTCAGATTGCTTAATGAAATTTTTGACTGTTCAACTCTCATCATCTCGTTTTGGAGATTTTGAAGTGGGCCATGATAATGTGGATGACCACATTACGTACAGAAACAGAAGGATTCTTGTTCAAGTCACCTAACTTTCCTTCAGGTTGTTGAGTTCCACTCCTTCCTTGTGGGATCATATTCAAAGAAATAAAGAAGTCTTCAAAAATCCAATATTTGACCCTGGCTATAACGAAGTATTAACTTTGAGCCCTGAAGACTTCAAGGCTTTTACTCCACATTTCTGGTGTGAATGTGAGTAAATACTCAAACCCACCCTGAGATGAAACGATTCACAGTTTTTATTCCTTGGCGACACCAAATCAATACAAAAGAGAAATTACTCCACTGGTTTGAGTGCCCGTCACCCGTACTTGATGTGTCTTGCCTCCAGCTTTTCTTCTTCCCTCCCATTCCATTGCCAGTGCATGCATGGGTACTTTTCATTGTATATAATAAAACAATAGATCACCTCATTAGGCGGGAATTTCTGAACTCATCCTGGATTCAAATAACTTGGCTTCCATCCCTCCTTGTGCCTATCAAGTATTTCCGCTTTTAAAATCAATCCACACCTCTATACTGTGCTATTCTTTTCTTTCA
Source organism: Pelomyxa schiedti (assembly GCA_020536535.1). Classification (NCBI taxonomy): domain Eukaryota; phylum Evosea; order Pelobiontida; family Pelomyxidae; genus Pelomyxa; species Pelomyxa schiedti. The sequence continues at coordinate 47,859 of JAHLWZ010000099.1, read as the reverse complement.
CTTACATCCACTCAAGTGTCTTGCCACAAATTGACATTAGTTCTCATAGTGTAGTGGACTGGAAAAATTACAACTGTCTGGCAATAATGTTCATAATATAACTTCCATACAAGTTGTGCTACTATCACAGAAATGCAAACTGAGATCTCTTGACCTGTCCAACAACAACATCAGCTTGGTTCCATCCAATTTGAGCACTATAACATCTCTTACAGAACTGAATCTTAGCCAAAATAAACTCTTAAGGTAAAACTTCCAATTTTGATTGAGTATAACAAGGTTGACACTAGTCCGTTTAACTTCTTGACTGGGCTTCGAAGTCTGAAGGTCTTGAAAGTGTCCAAGGCATTGTTTGATACCCATGAACTACCGAGCGGTATGCTATTTTTCAAACACCCAGTTTAATTTTTTTTTTTTGTCAGGTTTTTCGGAACTATCAAGTCTTGAAGAACTTTATGCAACCTCCAATGAACTCAGTGATATTTGCGATACCGTTGTCGAGTCATGGGCTTCCACTTTACGAATTCTTGACTTGAGTGACAACAATCTGAGATTTCACTCCAAATTTCACCTTTTATCCAAGTTGGAAGTCCTGAAGTTACACCATAATCAAATTGATGCACTTCCTCTACGCATTGCCTTGATGCCGTCACTGATGGAGTTAGATGTCTCCGAGAATAAGATCAAGGAGCTATCCCCCGCTCTTGGCTCAGTCATAACCTTACAAAAGCTCTCCATTGAAAAGAATCCACTTAAATCTCTACCACCCACTCTTGGCCTGCTTACTCGATTGCAGTATGATCTGAATTCTTTCTATTGCTGTTTACATTCTGAAGGCTAGGACATTTTATTCATGATGAAACCTTGTTTCCAATTGAGCTGAGAACGGCAGGTGAAAAATTGGGGTATCTCCGAGACCTGTTGAAACGCCAACTGCCCCTTTATAGAGCCAAAGTCATCGTTGTAAGTCCCAGTTTCCTGGATTTTTTCTTTTTAAGGCAAATTGCCCCAGCTGGGGAGAGAAAATGTTGGAAAAACTGTTTTAATGCAATGTCTACTTAAGACCTCAAAACGACATGCAGATAACCTCAAAAGCTTTTCAACGGGTTTGTTTGAGATATCTCAGCTTCTAACCTTCACTCACACCTTCAAGATGGTGTCGACATATCTCAGTGGAATTTTACCTATAAAAAGGATGATGCATCACAAAACATCTCTGTTTCCGTCTGGGATTTCGCTGGTCAAAGTTGAGTATTAGTTTAGGTTTCCTTTTTTTGACATTACATGCAGTTATACACACCAATACTCATCAGTTTTTCCTCTCTGATCGGGCTCTTTATGTGCTTGTTTGGAAAATACCTCTTGGTGACAGTGCTTGCAGGGTTCACTATTGGCTTGAGAATATTTCCACTTCTGCCAAAAATGTGTCTTACCTTCTTTTCATTGCTTTTTTTTAAAAAAAAAACCACAGGCGGTTGTGTTTGTTGTAGGAACTCATTTGGATAGTGAAGATTTTTCTGATAGACAGCTTGATGCAATGAAAAAGAAATACGAGAGTATACAATATTTTTTCTAAATCAAAGGACTGACACAGTTCAGAGTTGTTCCCCAATCTGCAGCTTCATTTCCGCTGTGTAAGCAATACAAGCAAGGAGGGATTGTCACAACTTCGAAAGAAGATGCAAGATGCTCTGGTAAATCAACCTCATATGGGTGGGCAATATCCTGCTACCTTCTCTTTGCTGGAGAGTCAAATAAAGATTTGGCGGGGAATACCACCCATCATCAAACTTAAGGTTGAGCGATGCCACTTAATAAACTCACTCAGCACAGGATTGGGAATTTACTGCCAAGTGTTGTTTCATACACAATAGCTCGATGCTCGAAAAAGCTACTCAACTCTTTTCAGATTTCGGGATGATAATAAGGTTCCCTAAGCACCCTCTTTTACGGGATTTTATCATTACTGATCCTGGCTGGCTTCCGAAGGCAATTGCTTTTCCCCAACAACCCTTGCTAATCTATGTACTAGATTATGTCGACTGTCATTACTGAGAAGCATAGGTGGGTGCGTGATGGATTTCTTAGGTATGACCTGTAACTATATAACCTCTGTAACCTTTGTTAAGAGTTGCTGATTTAACACACATTTGGAAAGCACCCACAATTCCACAACCTCTTCATTCCACCGTGCTCCATCTCTTCTCCATTTTCAACGTTGCGACAATTATCACTAGTGCGTCAAAGCACCTCCTACAACTTCCAACCACCAGCTTGGTTGTCCCACCAAACGGAAGGGAGAGGGCGGACACGTCTACTCAGAGGTCGGGACGCAAGACACCATCTCCCAAATTGGTTCATCCAAAAAGTAATTAAAATCAATGTATAACTTTTCCTCCTTTTCCTCAGAGTGATTCAATGGACATACCTCCTGCGTCATCCCTAATGTTCGTTCCTATACCAACCTCATCATCAATATCAGCTCCCTCAAGTCCTGTTATCCCACTGACCCCACCCGATGTTCCCTCACCAATTTCCATCCGTGATGTTCTGTCTCGTGCAAGTACCATAAGCCTACGAGCCATGGAAACTACCCAAGATGAGGTTGAAAACTACTCACATCTTTGATTAATGAAACTAGGTTCTGCTGGAACAACCACTAGAACCAATTGTCCCACTTGCACCCATTGACCAAGACGCACTGGTACTGCTTCCTTCGCTTCTTCCAATGGAAACTCCTCCTGCTTTGGACACTGTAAATTTTTGTTTGATACTATTCATTGTTCATATTTCTAGTTGTGGCCTACCTCCCACAAATCTGGTGACACAGAAATTGGACGGCAATATCAGTTTCAGTATATCCCTGATGGTCTCTTTTCTCGGTTTATTGTTGCTGTGTCAGCACAGCACAAATTTCTATTAATATGGTTTGTGGTCTAATTTCAAGTTACAGTTAGTCTTACTTTTGTAGGAGAAACGGATTTGTACTTGAATGCACTAAAGACCCACCAGACCCAGCTGTGAAATACCTTGTCCAGCAGGACATTGAGGTACCCTAGTGACTTTTGTGTGCTTCGTTTGATCTGGTTTTTAGCAAAATACCATCACCATCAGACTACGGTTTAATACCGAGGGGAGAACAGGGGAAATCATGAAAGTTGGTCCCATACTGCAAGAAATACTGGAAACATTGGGAACGGAAATAAGCAATTGGTTCAAGGTCTTCTTTTGCAATTGCGTTATTCATTGACCCACTGTTTCAGGTAAATGTAGCCGCCTCAGCCATATGCCCACAATGTGTTAAATCAAGCCGAACAAACTTTTTCCTCTTCCCTTTCGATGTCTGTGAGCAGGCTGTAAGTGACGGCACACAAGAAATTTTGTGCGCCACAGAAAATTCAATGGTACCTGTCGTGAGTATAGTTCCAGATAGGGTTATGTACCAGCTGCAAAAAGTACGACAAACCCCCCATACTGACTTGAACTGACACCTGGAAGATGAACACCGTAAATATACAGTGGGACCAAATAGAAGTAAAGGGAGTCATTGGGGAAGGAGCTGTAGCAACGGTCTATCAAGTTGTATTTTGCTTCCTATTCCTGTTGCATGCTTACTTGTTTACAGGCACTGTACAAAGGTGAAATTGTTGCTGCCAAACTTTTCAAGTTAGAGAAAGAAGGAATTGGGTGTCTTGCTGGCCACCCACCAGCATATGATCTTTCTTGTAAGGTTGTAGAGTGCCGAAGAGAAATTCAAGTTATGAGGTATAACCGCCACTGGGAAATCTGGTTAGCTTATTTAGTTTCAGTGTCTTCGAGCACCCAAATATACTACACCTTGTGGGACTTGTAACTCAGCCCCTGTGTCTGGTTACTGCATTTATGGACGGAGGAAATCTATACTCCTATCTTCACAATACCTCTAAGGAGGTCTCATGGGAATGCAAGTTAGGATTCGCAACCGACATAGCAAGAGCCATGGCAGCATTGCATTGTAATCATCCGCCTATTATCCACAGGTAACTTCATCCCAAGAGTGTAAAAATGTGCTCATCAAATAAAGGGATTTGAAAAGTCCAAATGTTGTGTGATTCCACAATATCCTCTCTTACGTTATTCAAGGTATTACTAAAAACTACCAATGGACTTACTGCAGTTTTATGTGACTTTGGTTTGAGTGGTGAATTCTCACTCAACACCATTGCTGCAGAGAATCCAGGTTGATTTGCCACGTTATGATTCTGTATTGACTTCTTCTAAGTTTGGGTGGCACCTGAAGTACTCAAGGGGGAGAAATTCACCCTCAAGTGCGATGTCTATGCCTTTGGAGTTGTGCGTCGTCCAGCTTCTTTCCCACACGATTTAACTTCCAAAAAATCGAGATATGCTGGGAGCTCTCATCGAGGAGCGACTACTTTGGGGAAATGAAATTTCTCAGTGAAATCGCAGATGCTGTGGTTGAGGGCCGAAGACCCCCAATACCCGCCGACACTCCCGACCCATTCCGTAGACTTGTAGAAATGTGCTGGAGTCCAGGTAAATAGGAATAAGGGTGTTCCCAACTGAGCCCCACACCCTTTCCAGACCCCGCAATGAGACCAAGTTTTTCTGAAATTTTGGATATTCTGTATGATATGCAATCCCACTAAATTCTTCTTTGTGCAAAAATGCTGGTAAAATAAACATCTTCCCCTAGTTCCGGTTTTTCACATTTTCTCACCCACCCAAGTTGAGGTCACCCCAACCCGGAATCGGACTCTATCACACAATAGCACTTACGTCACCATCACCAAGAACGAATCACACACAACACAGACGATACCGAGAATTAAGGGAATCCCTTATCCTAGTCCAATCGGTTCGTAGTCCTGCAGGATACACTACACCCCCTTCATCCCTGCACCTGCACCCTTTTATCTTATTTTTTTTTTTTTTAAAAAAAAAAGAAGTAACACGAATGGGACAAGACGCACTGTGTCGCATGCACGAAAGCGGCGATTTAGGGACGATAGTTTCCTTGGTGGTGGAGAAGCACGCGAAAGTTCGTGGAATTCTAGCGCTGGCCGGATGCTGCAGGGCACTACGGTCATCCGACATGCTTTACTACGCGTGTGCCCAGCGGCTGGCGTCGGAGGGGATGGACCTGGGCGACGACGCACCCATAATGCAGGCGGAAGGGGCGCGGCGCCCGCGCCATTTGTGGCTGGCGATGCTGAAGCGGCGCAAGTTGTCCAGGATGGCCGTGAAGATGGACCCTGGGGCCACGATGGGAGCCACGCTCCTGTGCTCGAACACGCTCATGTTGTGCACCGGGCCACGGGGCTGGGAGGAGAGGGGTCACGTAGTCGACCTCTCTGCCATCCCTCCCACAATTGACTGGCACGCCCTCGCAGGCACCCCGATCTCGTCGCTGGGGCCCCCGGCTCCCGGCAGCGAGGTCGTCCAGGACCTGACCATGGGCTGGCGCCGTACCACGTCCACGAGGGTCATACGACGGGGCACGGGGAGATACTACTGGGAGATCGGCCTGGGCTGGACCAACCCCTCGTGGGGCGACATGATCGTCGCGGTATCGGACGTAACCCGGGCCAACGTGAGGTCCAACAGAGACGGCAACGCCAACAGCGTGCTGGCTGTCGCAGAGGACCAGAGCGACACTTGCCACGCTTATGGGTTGTATTTCGACGCTGCAATGAGGGAATTATGGTACTTCAACTGGCCTAGTTCTTGGGGATTTGGCGGAAGTGGGCCTGTGACGCCACGTACGCCGCGCCTCGCGAGTCTGACCCTCAAGCCCTCTGGTCAGATAATTTCGGCCATGCTGGACTCTGACGTCATGCAGTTGCATTTCGCAGTTGGCGGGAAGGAGGCAACTGAGCCCCCGATTAGTCTTCCTGAGACCGCGCTCACTGTCTGTCCCATTCTGAGCATGTACAGTGATGGTGCTTATTGTCAGATTCTCAATCAGTGGCGGTACCCCAAACTTGCGTACCGTTGGTTGACTTCATCTTGACACCAATCCCCTGTTCTCGCCACCGTGACTTAACGACAACGCGTTCTCGTTATGGCCTTTTTTTTTTTGAATCTGCAAACAAACCGACAAAAAAGACGAAAACAAAGAAAAACGTGCGGTGATGAGAGTGCGGTTGTCGGATCTTGTGGGATCTTTATGCGGTGGTAACAGCTGTTTTTCCAAGTCACTTCTGGTCGTATTAGTTGTTGTCGCGTGGAGCCACGCGAATGGAAAGGAAACCCTGACGCCGGAGGGTACTGTTGGTGCGGCGACCAATGTTACTGTAAACTGCCCGGACAATTGCAACCAGCCCCACGGGTACTGCTGGGAAACTAGCGGCAAGTGCCAGTGCCTCTGTATCGGGGAGAGTGTTTGTTTTCAGCCCCCAGATTGCTACGGTGGTAGGTTCCCTGTTTTCCTTCTATTTTTTTTCTTTTACACACTGAATATTGGCAGAGTACAACAAAGATGATGACTGGGACTATATTGATTGCCATGGGGGCTCTTGGGGTGGTAATATCGAAGCTGTTCTGCACTCTACGGAAGGCAGAGGCGCAGACCAAGCTACAATCCCACTAATACAAGCTTCGGACTATGAAAGATATTGCATCTGTCCTGAATTGTGGCTTGGCATTGATTGCTCAGGTAGATCTTACAACTTCATTTATTTCCTAAATTTTGATTCAGTGTGCCAAAATACGAATTCGTGTCTTGAGCCCAATGACATGTTTGACGCATCAAAGGATGTAGAATGTGACCGCTCAATCTTCGTTGATATGAAAAAGTACTTCAGCTGTAATGTTACATGTGCATACTTCAAAAACAAAATTTAAAACCTCTAACCCGTTCCTAGCGGAAGAGTTACAAAATTTGCTTGGGGGTGATGGCTCCACCGGTTTTGTATGCGAATTTCCAGGCCATTCCTATAATGATGGTTGTGATAACGATGGCGGGAACTGCACCGTTAGTTGTGCGTATTTCTTTTTCTTAATCACAACACTTTGGCATCTCTTACTCTATGAAAGTTAATGTGGAGAGTACGGGACCTCCTTTATTATTTGAGTGTATCCTTACAGGCTGTTACAAGAGAACTTCTACAAAGATGGAGCAAACAATCACATGTACAGGCACAAAGTGCACACCAACTGATTACTGCAATACCTTGGGTAGATTTATCTTGGATAGTACTCCATCTCAATTTCTGAAGTATTCAATGCTATTAAAAGTGCCACTGGAACATCAGTATTTTCCTGTGATGAGTTGATGAATTGCACATTCGTTCGTATGTTACCCTGCACCCCTCTGTTCTTATTACAAAAGAGGATTCCTTGGAGGACTTGATTGGTGCAGTGGAACTTGTTTGTTTAGCTGGCGAGTGTAATGACATTGCCTTTGAGCCTGTACCTCCCATACCAAATACACTCTCTCGAGATGAGATTATTATGATTGGAACATTTAGTGTGCTTTCACCATTTTCTATTAGCTCCTCATCCCTGCAGTTGGATTTGTTGCTTTCTCTGCTATTGTTGCTGCCTTGCTTGCAGTTGAACATCAATATATTATGCGTATGGAGCCTGTCATACCAGTTTTTCTTTTTTTTTTTTTTTAACACTAATACGGGTAATTGTAGGTACTGTTTCTTTTACCGCCTTAGATAAGTTCCCGGCAGCTCTCAGCTTCAACAATGTTTGCTGTTCAATACCAATTCGGGTACGTATCCAGTATGGGGTTTTTTAAATTCCAAATCCTCAGGCCACGATGGATCGCGGAGGAGTACGCTTTGTGCAACGCACTATTCTACGAGGTGTCACTGGGGAATGTTTCCCTGGTCAAGTACTGGCCATACTTGGTGCATCAGGTAAACCGCACCCCCGCCCCCCGCTTTGTTCTCATCTCACTTGACAGGATCTGGAAAAACTACACTACTTGACATACTTTCGGGTCGCAAAAATACTGGAACAGTATCGGGGGAAGTCCTTGTGAATGGTAAACCAAGAGGGAAAGATTTCCGCCGAGTGTCAGGGTAAGTTCAATTTTCCAGCACATCCAGGTCTAAGTAGTCAAGATATGTGTCTCAGGATGATGTTATGTTAGGCACACTGACTTGCCGTGAACACTTAAACTTTGCCGCTTCTTTAAGACTTCCTGCCCAACTTGCCGCAAAAACGAAACAGCAGCGGGTTCTCTCAATTCTTAATGCAATTGCTTACTAGTTTTAGGTGGAAGAAGTACTCCAGGAACTTGAATTGCTAGATGTTGCTGATTCCTTCATTGGAACTTCAACAACACGTGGAATATCTGGTGGAGAAAGAAAACGACTCAATATAGCCACCGAACTCATGATTGCCCCAGGTAGGTAGCAACACCTAAAACTAGTAAGCAATTGCATTAAGAATTGAGAGAACCCGCTTTGTTCTCATCTCACTTGACAGGATCTGGAAAAACTACACTACTTGACATACTTTCGGGTCGCAAAAATACTGGAACAGTATCGGGGGAAGTCCTTGTGAATGGTAAACCAAGAG
>JAHLWZ010000099.1:0-39221 GCA_020536535.1 Pelomyxa schiedti | reverse complement strand
TGCTGATCCAATGCTACCATTTGGGTGTAGAGCAGCTATTTACAAGAGATTTTCAGCAATACCAACCACCAAAACAAGTTGCTATTTATGAAAGACATCCCAAACTCTCCACACCAGCAAAAACGAAACAGCAGCGGGTTCTCTCAATTCTTAATGCATTTGCTTACTAGTTTTAGGTGGAAGAAGTACTCCAGGAACTTGAATTGCTAGATGTTGCTGATTCCTTCATTGGAACTTCAACAACACGTGGGATATCTGGTGGAGAAAGAAAACGACTCAATATAGCCACCGAACTCATGATTGCCCCAGGTAGGTAGCAACACCTTTCCCCTTATGCCTCACTAACTTTCCTGGCCTACACTTTAAAAAGCGATTCTGTTTTTAGATGAGGTATGTTCAACAATAATCACATGCTTTTTGTAATTTGTATGACTGGGAAGCCTACCAGCGGATTGGACAGTTCCACTGCATTTTCTTTAATTCAAACCCTTGTAAAGATTGCCCGTGCTAAGCAAAGAACTGTCGTTATGTCTATCCACCAGGTACAGTTTTTAATATCATTTTCTACTCACATCTCTAAGCCAAGGTCAAACATTTACCATCTATTTGACAATGCTATGGTTTTAGCTCACGGGGAAATGGTGTTCTTTGGCCCAGCCCAGACAGCTGTTGACTTCTTTTCTGAAGCCGGATTTCCTTGTCCCGCTCATTATAATCCAGCTGATTTCGTTATTGATACCGTCAAGGTTCCATTCCCTTCCTTCTGTCTCTTCTCATCCACATAGAACATAGCCACAGTGAAACAGATTTGTGCCAAGAAAGATCTTGTAAGCTTCCCAATGCTATGCATGCACTCTATTGATCCTTGACAGATTACAGCCAAGCTCCCGCCAGCAGAAATCCCCAAGGATACACATAGTGTAAATGCTTCAGAAGCTGGTGACCTGTATTTTTCCCATACCACTTTCTATGCACCTAGATATCCCAAAAAGATATCAAAGGAAAATTCCAGCGTACAGTACGTCTTTTTGGACACAATTCTGTCATCTCTGTAAACGAACTTCTCTGCATATCCTGAGAAACCAGTTTCTCCTCAGATTTACTGTGTGCCCCTGGACCTAATGTGCTAGTCTCACAGTTCAACAGTACCTCCTATATACTCTGGTGGGCCTCATCATTGGCATCCTGTATTGGCAAATGAGCAATGACCTGCAACATGGTGGCATTCAAGACAGATTCGGCGTTATATTCTTTCTCATTACCTTAATTTCATTTGGAAGTATAACGTCAATTGACCTCTGTAAGCTCCTCTGTGAATTTTTACCGGAACCTAATTGCTTCTAAAGTTTTTAGTGAACGGATCATTTACCTCCGCGAGAGAGCTAATGGTTATTACCGGCCCAGTGCATATTTTTTCGCAAAAGTAAATCATTTCATAATGAGATGTCAAACTAAAAGAAAATAGACTTTTTGTGATCTGCTGCCACAAAGAGTGATACCACCGCTTATATTATCCTGCATTACGTACTATATGATGGGCCTAAGGCTTGACACTGTTGACCATTTTATTTACTTCAATTTGGTTATGGTTCTTGTAAGGTTGTTCTCCTCTCCTGGTGAAATGAAATCTTACCCTGATGCCAGTGTTGTTTCTTCAACCCTTTGTCTGTGCATTAGCTGTGTAACTCCATCCGTTGCCATGGGCAATCTCTTTATGATACTCATTCTCTTCTACTCTTTGCTATTTGGTGGTTTCTTGATTGAGAAGTCCGCCATGCCCACGGGCATATACTATCTCACCTACATTTCCTTCATAAACTACGCGTGTGTATACTTAAAATCCACCTGAAATACTAAAGTGATATCCCAGGTTCGAAGCTCTCAGTGTGAGTGAGTTTGATGGTTTGTGGGTCAACTTCAACCCAAGTGGGTATGACAACACCGCAATAAACGGGGCCGAACTTCTAGTCAACATGGGCCTCAACACCGACAATATGATGCTTGACATTGAGCTCCTCGCCGCAATGGCCGGTGCCTTTATCATCTTGGGCTACCTCCTCCTCCGGTTCTGGATCAAGGAAAAACGGTAACAAAAAGTACCCAACTTGTTCTTGGCGTGGGAACGCAAATTACATCCCGAACAAACAAAAAAAACTACAAAATTGTTCTTGTTTTGTTGGGTGTTGTGTATTTATAATCACGAAGAGTCGTGATCGTGAAGATGATACTTTCCTGATCGCAAGTCTGTCAACAAGAATTTTTGCTTGCCATCAGTGACACTAGATATACAAAACTGGAACAAAAGTGAGACTGGATATAAAGGCTTATGTGAAAGGGGGTGCTCACGTCGTTTGTTGTGATTGTAGTGATTACACCTTGCCATCTATTTTTCGTGTTTTCAACAATTACAGACTTGCCGCGTTCATAAGTTTTCCCGCGGATATGAAGTGACCCTTTGTCAACATATACATCACCTTTCCCTAATATTCCTGAAGTATTGTAAGCGGGGGCAGGCGTAACTCGAAAAAAGTACCATGTCCAGAAGCTTGCACAGCCTGAGGAAGAGAGCAAACAGTTAGTATGACAATAATGACTAAGTTTGAGAGGAAAGTATGAGAGGAAAGTGGGTAACCTTTTAATACCTTTCTTATTATGGCTAGATCCTCCATTATTTCAGATTCTTTCAACGTGTATGAAACGTGAAGTTCTGTTGTACAGTGAGCATAATGCTCTAGATTTTTTATAGACATACGTGGAGGTTTTCTGCGAGGTGCTGATGACGCTGCGGAAGCAGAAAGTTGACTGCCATAAGCAGTAGATCTTTTACTCCGCACACGAGGAGGCACCTGTCTTTCCAAGGTTGAACTCACTGTTGTTGTGTTTTACTTCATATAATAACGTTTAAAAAGTAAATACCTGTCAAAACAAACTGCTGCTTTTCGTCTAATAGTCTTCGTTTCTTTTCAGTCATTTTAACCAACATTCTCTCTTTTATGCCTATTTTCTCGGCCTAGCAAACATCAGAAGAAATCCGAGAAAGGGATTACGCAGAAATTACATTGCATTCCTGCTCTGCCATCATCTTTTCGTGTTGCAGTTGCATATTGATGTTTTCTATTTGATATTTATGCCACTGCTCAGTGGAATAAATTCGCTCTTGTGCTTGTTCGTCCATCTCCATGAGCTGGGCTGTGAGAATGGGATGGGTGCCTGCACAAAGGGGTTTTGGTTTTCGGATTTGATATTAATTTTTGATTCTGTTACTTATTAATCTTTGATTTTTCTCGCATGAGTGAAAGAACCTGCTTTGATAGCGTCAATTTCTTGGTCAATAGACTGCAATTCTTGTGTAAAGAATTGGGATTTGACTTGCTCAAATTCGTGTTCCGTGGATTGAATGGTTGTAATAAGCTCCTGAATAAAATCAAAACTAAGATAATTAGGTGGTTGATACCTGGCGTCTGCGTTCATCTGGGTCGTTTTCCCCGTCCTCGTTCGTGGGGGATTGCGGACCAGACAACGGTGGTGAAGAAGATTGTACAGCTTGTTGGGGGTGGTTTGATGAAGACTGGTTACGTTGATGCCTTGGCGGTGCATGTACAATTTGATTTGTGTGTTGTGCACTGGCTGTGTTGTGCTGTTGCTGTTGTGGTTGTGGTCCGTGCGGAGCCTTGGGATGTTGGGGGCCATGTTGGTTTGCTGAGGGTCCGTGTTGATTAGACTGGTGCTGTGGACTTTGCTGACAGTGCGGGGGTGCAGGTCCCGTGTGGGCCGCGTGGGTCTGTTGAGCCTGTGGCGGCTGAGGTGCTGATGGCTGCTGTGGGACGGAGGGGGGCGTAGGTGGGTCGTCTTGCGTCTCCGGGGACAGAGGCGGGGGCGATAGCTGTGGACTCGGGGCTGCCAGGATATCGTCACTGGCCTCGGTATCATCCTGTTGCTCCGGGTCTGCACTCGTAGTAGCAGAGCCCCCGGTGTTACTTCCTCTAATGGACACCGGCACGGACGGCGTTCCTCCTGCCGAGGTGCCGCACGACGACGCGGATGCCGAAGACGCTGATGCTGTGGTGGATGTTGAAGTTGATGCTGACGCGGAGGCAGAGATTGAGGTAGTGGGAGCGGCGGAGCTCGGAGGGGAAGTAGCACCTTTTGATCCCGCGGCTGTGCTGCGTGCAGCCGTCGCGTCCACGTTAGGTCTCGTGCGTGATTTTCCCCATGCGGGGTCGTTCTCGTGGTGTGAGGATGTGGATGAGGATGAGGAAGATGACGCTGTTGTCGTGGTTGTATTGGTAGATCTGGAGGAAGAGGGGGAGACGATGACGTGGTTGTTTCTCCTGGCTGTGGACGTGGAATAACGCGGAAAATCGCACACGTTTGTGTCGACGGTATTAGGTGTCGCACAAGATGTGCCGCTGTGCATTCGTGGGGTCTTATTGCCGGCTGGGTCGCTTTTCCGCTCGTGTTTGTTGGTGTATTGGTTTGAGGGTTTTTTTTTTCCTTTTTACTTTCCCTTTGGCAACTGCTTGGATCTCGGGGCTTTTTAATTTGCTGAAATTTTCGGCGTTTGAGAAAGGAAACAGCATTCTATATTCTATTTCTATTTTCTCCCAAGTTGGGTGGCTCGGAAGAACTACTAGTTCACAAAAATGCATGTTTTTAAACTGGACAGGCGATATGCTTACAGTTGTATGTAATCCACAGTGAACATCACGTTCCAGCCTGGAAATACGTTGTGGTGTATCTCCACCACCTTCCGGGATCCAGCCCCCAATCTGAGCCAGTTGTTGAGGTCATCCACTGCTTTGTTTCCATAGTCACCAGAGGAGAAGAAATGAGCCACTTGCCGCAGCGGCCCAGGGGGCGTTGTGGGCTCTGATCCTCCACAACTCAAGTCACAAAATTCGATGGTGAACATCACATTCCAGCCTGGGTTATTTATTTATTTGGAATGAGGAAAACCATGTATCTTGCGATGGGGCCATACCTGTGAAAATGTGATGCAAAACTTTGAGAACCTGAACAGGTGGTGAGTGTTTGTGAAATGATCAGTGCTTTTCGGAAAGGAAGAACAAACCTTGTATTTTCTGTTTCCAGCCAACCACGCATTGACAGCCTGGACTGCACCATTCCCATTATCACCACTGGAATAAAAGTGTGTAACCTGAACACCCACAGGCAGACCATCCCTAAACAAATCGAATTTCGAAGAGTTACAAAAACTTCAAAAACGTAACTAACAAAGAAAAAAAAAACCCATAATTACAAGCAAGAAGCTGACGCGCCTCCGCCAGAAGTGTTGTGATGTTGTTGCTGTTGTTGTATTGCCGATGCACCACCGCCACTGAATTGTGTGGCGTTGACTACGGCTGTTGGTGGATGTTGTTGCATTCAAAGTCAAAACTGGAACTGCTTGTGGCTGTACTCAACTATCTCTGTGGTTTATTATTTTATTTATTTTTTTCGTCTTGATCTTTATCTTTTCTTTGAACTGTAGTTCATAATCACAAAACGGTTTTTCAAGAAGAACATGTTTCATGAAAAAGGGCTATTTTTCTATCCGGTTGTGAAAGTCTTCGTTACGCCGTTCTCTGACAGCTTTACCACTACACTATTAGAACTCTAAAGGGATACTTATACTGTTCGGGGCACCCTGCAGATTGGCTCACACTGGGGGCTCAAAATCAAAAGCCCGCCTCCCTACCCTCCTCCATTCCCATCATCCATCATCACCACCCCCATTTTTACTGTAACACTCACAAAAGGGGTGTGTCACTCTGCAGGGTGCCCCGAACAGTCAAATAGCAGTCTCGACGATATACCAGAGTGGTTCACTCCGAACTGTTTGTCCACGAAAAAGTGCTGGGACTTTGGTTCACCCTACTTCTCGAGTGTACAAAGTGCAACCCAAAATAAACATACACCAAAAAAGAGTCCCCTTGAGGAAGACACAGGGCGGGGGGTTCACGTCACCGTCAGAGGCCTGAGAGGACTGGCTATTCTCTGTCCATGAGGGGCTGAGCCCCTTCGTGAATGGATCTGCCCACAGCCCAACCACCGCGAGGGGCGCAACCCGGTTTCCACTCCAGGAGTTTGTGTGGGGGTTTTCTGCAACCGGTTCATCCGAACCCCGCTGCAGTCGCGGCTTGGTTTCCCTTTCGGTCACCTTTCTTCTTTTCCTCTGTGTTTTCCTTTTTTGTTTCATCTTCTTTGAAGGTGCTTCGGGGGGGAGTTTCATTCAATTTAATTTGTTGTTTTTGTTGGGGACTTTCTAGCACCAGAAAACTCCGCTAAACAACGTCATAATGCCCCTAATAAACCCATCAGCGGCCCGGTGAACGGAATAATGGGACGACGAGGAAAATTTGAAACGCAGACTGGGCCTGGATCTGGGAAGGGGCTGTTGTGGAGCGCCACAACTTCGTGCTAGCATGGAAGGTATGCCATAAGCAGGGAGAGGAGCTAGATCATGGGTGGGAAAACCCGCGAAAAATTTGGCGAAAATACTAGTAGAACCACTTCCGCCTTGTTGTGGGCTTGGTGCGGCGCTGAGTTGTTGATTTATCGTGCTGGTGGGTTGCAGTTATGGGTGAGTTGGTTATTTAGCCAATCGGTGAATAGAAACATGTACGGCAAAAAGAAGGAGAATCACGAAAATTTGTACAATGGTTTGGTGTATTTGGTTTAGTCGTCGCTCTTGTCTTTGCCTTTATCGAGGGGATCCTCTTGTATGTTCACAGACGTGGTTGATGGAGTAGAAACAAAGGAAACAGAGGTGCTTGCTGAAGTCCCCAGGGGCCCCATCTCTGTTCCCTCATCCATGAAGTCGATCTTATTGGTTGAGAATTTTTCCTGAAGAATCATCCAGGCTTCGGGGAAGAATTGCCGGTGACAACTACAGGTTGTGGTTGCATATGAGAAAAGATAAAAACCACTGAAGTACATACTATCTTGCAATGACAAAAGGAACAATGGCAATGAAGCAAACAATAAGCGTATAAAGGTAAAAGCCAGGTTGGCTCATAACAATAGCTGTGTTAGGTGGTTATCGTTGTTTGGTAATTGTTTTTAGAAGGCCTACGTATTCCCCAGTATATTTTATTGCTTGGGGAGAAGTTTGGAATAAAGCTCTCCAGTATGAAATCCACTACCACCGCGAGTAGACTGAGTAGTACACTAACAAGTAGCCAGCCAGTCCAGGTCCTGTGGGTAAAATTTGTTTCAGAATAGCAATGTAACATGGAAACAAAGCAAAAATGATGGAAAGGATAGGTACTTCACATAGATGACAACCATCAACTGAATGGTGATGATTGCTGCAAGCGAGACATAGAGGGAATGAAGCCAGACGTGATTTGTGTAGCCACCCACATCAACAACATCATTGACAAAGAAGTAGAGATAGCCACTGAAGAAAAAGACTTGAAAAGTATTAGGAAACTTTTCAATTTCATCTTGGACAACGAACAAAGAGAATGAAGGAATGCAAAGAAAAGCCAAGCAAATAATCGTGGAAGTCCAAAAATATTATTCCTCTGGAGGCTACTATATGATTGTGGATACTACAAGGCAGTCAGTAAAAAGCTTACGAGTGACTCAAGCCACCTTCTTAATAACAGCTTCGTTTATGTCTTTTTCGAGGCATGCAATAAAGAGGGGAACCAAGAAAGTAAAGAAAATATTGAAAAACGTGATGAAGAAATCGTCATAAAATGTCTGCATTGTTTGTAAGCTACTTTCAAATAAGAGGCTTACCATTCCAGAGAATCTATTGAAGAACGCAAACCAGAACTGCACAAGAAAGTATGCCATATTCTTGTAGAAAGAATACTTTATTAAAATAGCATTCCTGACCAAGGAATAACGACCGTGAACAGTAACAAGTCGTGTGAGATGCCTGTTTTTTGGGTTACTAGTGCCGAGTCCTTTCACGTAATACCTGAACTGCCTGATAGCGTAATCCGAGGCACGAGCGGCTTGGGTTCCCTCTCTTCCAAAGATACCAACACCAATGTGGGCAGTCTTCAATTGGATGAGATTATGAAATTTGGACAGCTGGGATCACCTGAATCATGCTCACATCATTGGCACCATCTCCTATCGAGAGAGTAATAGCACTTGTATACCGGCGTACACATGCCACCACTTGGGCCTAAACGAAAGTGGGGAGACAATGTAACTGAAAGTGGACAGGGTACTTTTTGAAGTGGGGTTACTCTACAACAGATTATGGAGTGACAGAAGGAGGCCAGCCGCATGAAAAGAGCAGAATGAAGGGCAAGCGCATGAGTGAGTGTTGGGCCATCTATTACAAGTCCCACATCTTCACCCTAATACCATTCAGAAGAGGACATTTCGGGAACTCTACTTACTGGTTTCATGATTTCTATTTCCTTGGTGAGTGTTTCTTGACATGCTTCAGCAGTTTCACAGTTAATTTTAGCTAGCCTGGTAGTAGGTGTTATAAGCTTGCAAGAAAGGCCAATATTGATTGCAGTGTCTTGCTTGTCTCCGGTGATTACCCAGACATAAAGTCCCGCCTGTATGGTACATTTGTGACTGGGAGGGCTAAGGAAAGATCACTCACTTCAAGAAGGAAATGTATAGCTTCAGGAACTCCTTGCTGAAGTTTGTCCTCGATGGCTGTGCATCCAATAAGCTTGAATCCCTTTTCTATCTCATCATTTACTTTCTCTACCTTGTTGTTTTCAGTTGGAGGGAAAAAAAAATAGAGAAGGAACCAATTTTTCACGGTTGTTGAGTTCATTAGAAGCCTCATTGTACTTGGATTGCCAGTCTCGGTAAATTTCCTCAGGCACATCCTGGAGACACGTTCGTCTATTTACGGAAAAGCTTGTACCTACCTTGTAGGCTATAACTAGTGTGCGGAGACCTAAACCACTGAAGTATAGTAAGTCTTTGTCGACTTTTGCTTTCCTTTTAGCGTTTTCTGGTGTATCTTCAAGAAGATCCATCATAACAGAATCTTTTGTTTCGTTCTTTCAGAAAACGCCTTTGCTGGAAGTTTGCGTACCGGCACCCTTGCAGTACATTCTCACATTTCCGCGTGATGTACGTAACAAAATTGACATACGGCGCCGTGCACTTGTAAATTCCATCACACCAAGAACCTGAAATGACGCAGGAACACCTAAACTTAGAAGTCAAAAAAAAAAAGATACTGAAAGAAAACAAGTACCTTTTATGTTAACAATCATGTCCTTGCCTCTCTGCTCTGAGAAAACGAAATTGTTAGCACAAGCCGCCAAGCAAAGTGCAACTTCATCTGGACTTTGTGCTTGGTACTCAATT
This sequence comes from Pelomyxa schiedti, assembly GCA_020536535.1. Classification (NCBI taxonomy): domain Eukaryota; phylum Evosea; order Pelobiontida; family Pelomyxidae; genus Pelomyxa; species Pelomyxa schiedti. The sequence goes on along the minus strand of JAHLWZ010000099.1, from coordinate 29,915 downwards.
TCTAGGGAAAAAAAAAAAGAATTCTTATTAATTGTTGCAGAGTGTTGAATAGCATTACCATCATTCTTGTTTCTTTCGGGGACTGCTGTGTGACACAATGCCAAATTCAGTAGAAACTCTTCTACAGGGTTGAATGTTGCACCATTTGCATGGGGGTCATATTTTGGGGACTGTTGTTTGGGTAAGTATAGATCCAAATACACTGGGTGCGTACAGAAAGAACCCGTTCTAACTCTCCATCCATTGGCTTGTCATAAATTATACCTACAGAAGCCATGAAAAACTGCTGGCAATGCTTGCTGTTTACCATCTATTGAGCATTTTGAGAACTCCATCTTGTTTTCTGTTAAGGTCCCAGTCTTGTCACTGAAAATGTATTTCACCATTGCCAACTCATCATTGAGGTTGGTGGTTTTACAGTTCATACCAACCATTTGTAGCTGGAGTTAAGGTCAGTCATCGTGTGCAAGGGTTACATACTTTGCCGTTTTCTAGAGATTCCAACTTCATTTCGTTATCCCACTCCATGAACATTCCTTGAATTAATTTGGCCACTTCAAAGGTGACCATCAAAGACATAGGGATAAGATAACTTTTTCGGTTAAAATGTGGTGGAGGTTGGAAAGAGATAACCTCAACAAGGCAAAGTATGTGAAAAAATTTTTCAAAGCAGTGGTTTTTGGAAAGGTCTCATTATCAGGACCCAATAAATACCACGCTCCTGAGGATTCTCTCTGTTGGAATAAGGTAATAAGAGAGCAATCCGTAATTGTACTGATTATACCTCCCATACACCAGCCAGGGTACTGGAGAGGACAACACAACACATCTTGAAAATAAACACACCAAGTACGAATCTGTTCCATGTTAGAAGTCACGTTGGGATGGAAGTTTAACCTGTTTAAAACTCTTTCGCTGCTGGAAACTTTTGAGGGGGGATTTCTCTGATTGAGGGAGAGTTTTGTGTGGATTCCAGCATATACCACAATACCATAAACCCAATCCGTATTCCTTACTTTTGCACCCTAGAGTAGTTAAATTCATGAAACATTGCAATAAGACAGGCACCTGTAACAATAAATTCTTTTGATTAATGGAAATCTTCTGTCCATCAGGAAACTCAATCCTGGCTTTTATTCGTTGGGATTGTAGGATTTTCCCTCCCTCTGTGTTACTTAGCCCCGGTGTAAAGAATTACCTCTGTACGTATACAGGCTTGGATCTGGAATCTCACTTGTAACTTTACCTTTGATTTCAACAAGCTCTTTTTGAGTTTTGCCTGTAGAAAATCCTAGTGATTGAAACGGCTTGAGATTCGTTTCCCTAGAGAAAAGTACAATTGGGATTCATAGAGGCTTATTTTTAGGTTTTGGTTGGAAAGAAAAGAACCCATCAAGTTGCGAGGTTTCGACATGGCAAACACCATCAACACGAGAGGTATTAAGCAGGAGCATGTCAGCAGGTACTCTGTCCTCTTTATACAACTTGAGAATATCACCAGTTTTAATCTCCGAGCTTGGGTGTTTTAGGCATAAGAACAATCCTCAAACGATAGCATGCCTTTTAGTCTTGTGGATGTCCTCTTCCTCTGGCCCTTTCACAATATCAAAAGTTTGAGAGTTGACAATTTTGTCAGCTTGGTATCGTCTCTTGATAGAATTAGGTCTATAGATACTTGCATAAAATGGTGGCACACAAAATCTTCATATCCCTCTTTGAGCATTGTTACAAGAAGAACGAATGCAGTTGGAAGAATTGAAGTAACGGGAGACATTGGTGAAATTTGAGGAATGCATGTGATGATGACGACAAGTAGAAAATACAACTAGGGAAGACATTAGTGCAGTAAAGAAGAGCATACAAGACAACATTTGTAGCTCTGCGGTACTGCTCGAATAAATTTTTTGGCAAAAATGTTAACAGCGTGTATTTCGTTGTCCTGATGAGGTTTGAAGGAAACCCCACTTGTGAGTTTGCCTCAGGGTCATTGAACATCACTGGCGCGTACGACTCTGTTCCACATTCAGAATTGCAATTTTGAATTACGGGGGTACTGTGCAGGATGGAGGGAAAAAAAGGGGGAAAATATAAAGTACCCTCAACAGGAGCGGCTCCCTCGCCACCAGATCCACTCCCACCTGCACGGTGCTTTCTGAGCCTGAGTTTTCTTTTACGCCTCAACATCGCTTTGCGTTATCGATTCGTTCCACGTGATCTCTTCGCTGCGGTTTGTTCGTTGGAGTTTGTTTGGTTTTTTTTTTTGTTTGGTCTTTATTTATTTCTGTCTTTCAAGTGATGTTTGATCGCATTTTCTCATTCACGCCATGATTGGTTTGCTGTTCCTCACTGTGAGGACCCAAGAGACGCAGGCAACTACTGCCATGGTTTCTCTGATTGAGATGTAGGTAGGGATTGGCCTGCTCAAGGATTATTCTGTTCAATAAATGTGCACGCAAGGAGAGATCTCACTGCAATGCGGTGCAAACAACGACAACAGCACAGAAGACCCAGACGACACTTTTGTAGAACAAGTGGTGTGTGCGATACACGAGGGCGCTGCATCTGAGGCTGTTAGCGATGCGTTGCGACGTCGCCCTGGGATCGCGAACCGCTGTTTGCGTACTGACTCCTCTGCGGGGTGCGTAGTAACGCCTCTGTTGGCCGCCGTTCAGGTCGGCGATTGCGCGGTCGTGAGAGCCGTGCTCGAAAACGGGGTACGGGAGCTCCAAACTGTTTGGTGTTTATTGTTACTTATGCTATGCAAGGGAGAACCAAATAAGGCTACGCCGGCTGGGAACACTGCTCTGTTTTTTGCTTGTGCTAATGGATCCCTGGAAGTTGCTCGAGAACTGCTGGCTCACGGGGCAAGCACTTCGTCTAAGAATGTTGCTGGAGACACACGTAACTCCTCCTTAGCTCACCCACTAAGCACATGTTCCCTCCCTCAGCACCAAGCTTCCTGTAGCTCTGCATTTTGCGGCAGTGAAAGGCATCCCTGAAGTAATTGCTGAACTCATATCTGCTGGGGCAAATCCTAATGAAAAAAATTTGAATGGACTCACGCCATTGATGTGTGCCGTCGAGAATTCTAATACTCTTGCTGTAGATGCGTTGCTTCATGCAGGCTCTGACTCGTCACTGAAAGACAAGTCATTTACCCCCTTTTTTTCCCTTTTATCTCAAACTCTGTAGAAACGGCAATACCGCACTCCATCATTCAGCCAAATGTAACAATATCGAGTGTATTAGACCTCTTCTGCAGGCTCCCCATAACAAATCGTTGACACAACGAAATAAATATGGGAAAACCTGTCTTGCTGTTCTCTCTGAGAACAAAAGTTATTTCCGTAGTATCTTCTCCTCCTAATTCCTTTTCAGGTAATCTTCTGCCTGAAGTGAAAAAGGTGTGGCTGGAACTGGAAAAAAGGGCTGCAGAGTGTGCAGCCCAACTACTCACTGAGGAGAGACTCGAACAACGACCCAAAAGAAAGAATAAAGTTGTCAAGGAGATGACAACAAAAACCACTAAAAGTGGGAAGAAAGAAACAACTCCTCCCTCACGCACCACTGCTTCGAAGTACCACAATGTACCTCAATTGGATAGGACCAATGGAAGAAAATCGCTAAGAGAGGACAACCAAAGGCACAAAATAGACCAGGAAGAGGAACCTACAGTGCACGATAGTGCACCTGATTCAGATGGAGATTTAATTCAAGAGTCAGCACAGGAAGTGCCAACAGTTAACAAAGCGACATATACCACATCAAGCACCTCCAAAACTCATCAGAAAAAGTCTTCGCACAAACCTCGGCCTCAAGCACCCACTCCTGCCAAAAATAAAGCTACAAAAAGGTGCCCGGCTGCACAGGCCGAGCCACAATCAACAATACCACCCTCCACAAGCACTCAAGTTGTAACTACTTCTCCGGCAACCCCTTGCGATTTCAGTGAACCAACTCCGGACGAGGTAGTTGAATCACAAGACCGGACTATGTTGCTGCACGATAAATATCCTCAGGTATTTGTAGTCAATTGCTATGTTTAACTCTCTAGACCTCGGCACTCGCTCTGGAAGTGCAAGACTTGGAGGATGTACTTTTACTCCAGTCATCGGTGATAGATTCCCTAAGTGTAGCGCAACTCAATGAAATAGAGCACATTTTTACGGAGGGGCTTTCCTTTGTTAAGCAAGCACAGGTGCCTCCCGTCCCCTTTCCACAACCCATAAGTTCAACCCTCACTCAAAATGAAACCTCACTTACCACACCAGGCCATTCAACTGATCGAAGTGGAGAAAGAAATGATGGCAGAGAAAGCTGCCTTGACAGCCCAAGTTAGTGCTCTCAGGAACACCCGTTCCTGATGCCAACCTTCACATCAAAACGAGACCACGTCGGCGTGAAATTCGTTTAGAATTCTCAACCGGAAAAAGCCATCAAGAGTAACTAAATGGAAATGTTCGGAAATTTGAGAAATTTTGGGAGGTGCTTTTTTAGCGTCAAAACAAGCAAAAAGACAAATAAACAACCTAGCGACAAACAACCGGCCGGACCTACGACAACAAAAAACAACAGTACCCCAAGTACTACTATTGCCAAAGTTACTATGTCGAAGTCGACAAGAACACGCGGCCACGACGACGGCGTTGCGCAACAAGAGTCGTTTTCTTTGTTCTCACAGAGTTTTCTTTCATATGGCTATTACGGCAATATTCGTGTGGTAAATGACAACCGTCTTTTAACTTTACTAACAGTCTTTTTTTTTTTTTTTTTTTTTTTTTTTTTTTTTTGCGTTTGTGCAATAGCCGTATGAATCGAGTGCTCCTATGCAACAGACGGGTACCATGATGTCTTATATCCCAGTAGAGCCGCCAGCTAAACGACAAGCTCACTCTTACACGGGCTATACTACAAGCTCTTTCCCAAGTTCCCCTCCGGTTTCACCGTCTCCTGCGACTTGTTTTGGGGGGTTAGTGCATGCGCCACAGAACCATGGATTCAACTCAGGTAATCAACATCATGGGCACGGTCGTCATCCACCCCATCAGAATTCCCACAGCTTCCACCCAGCTCGGTCTCATGTGCATCCGAGATCACACTCCCGTCATCAGCATTCCTTCCAGTGCCAACGTGTATCATCAGAGGTGTTTGAATATGGGTCGCAGTTACCTTCCTGTGGTGATAAGAGCTTTCTTGGTGCTTCATTTGTCAAAGACTTGTGTGACGCCTTGCCGACTCTTGAGGGCTCTCCTACTTCGCACAATGGTGGTCAACACATACTGCATAACTTTTTTCCATACCGCATTGCACCTCTTCTTATATACAACTGCATCGCATAAAAAAAAAACACTGCACACACTTGCACCACCCACAAGCTGTGCGAATGAGAGTCTGAATCTTACCAAATACTGAAGAAGCAGGCAATATTCTAGCAGATAACGAGGAAGACCGAAGAGATGATGAAGTCCTTGGCACTGTTCCTGTTTGTGAGGCTCTCCAAAATACCGATGTGGACTGTGGGGACAGTGACACTTCTACACCAACATCAAGCAGTAATGAAAGTAGTGACAGCAGTGATGATAGCGTTGAAGATGGCGGCACCTTCCAAGCTATTATGCCAACAAATAATGCATGTGTCTCTCCGGGTGCTGTCTACACGGGTTCATCCAGTGCACTACCATCATATGACTTTCTCCCTGACGATTCTGAAATAAGACCCATACATGCAACACCAGATGAATTAGAACCACCGACAACATTCCTTAATAATGAAACGACTTGGTGCAAGGAGACCTATTTAGTAACCGATAATGCAACCCTCGAGGAATGCATCAGCACTCACAACGACCCTACCCCTGGAATTGTTCCTGAAGATTCTCCGGCAATACAATCCAATACACTGGTTCAACCCTGTACTCCCGCAGAGGCTTCTCAACCCCCCTGCAGTGACGAGCCCTCACACGAACATAACTCTGACGATGAAGTTACGTTGTATAAAAGTGAGCAACCTGTACAGCAGTTGTATTCAACCGGATTCAATCCTTACACGTTTATGAAGCATTTATCACAAATACCATATAATATCAGCCAAAATGGGCCATTACTTCCTCCTAAGTCACCATGTTCCCTCCATCCAGTGTGTACTCCTATTCTCCCAAATTTAATTAAGCACTGCATGACAAAGCATTTGCTATGACACTGAGTGTCCCATTTCCTAAACCCATGAGGGAAGTGGTTTTTTTCCTTCATCATGAAAAAAACCACGAAAAACATGGCACAATATTGTCAGCATTCTCCTTCTATGCTAAATGAAAGCATAACTTCTACCACGCACTTCACTTCTCACATACATCATCTCCATTACTAAATATCTCCCCAAGAAAAAACTAACTCGATTAAAAAGACCATTGTACTTGATTTAGATGAAACGTTAGTACATTGCTATTGTGACCCACTTCGTGCCGACTTCCAGTTCCCAGTGTGTTGGGAAGGAAAAGAATTTCAAGTTGTATTCCTAGGATTTATTTTGTGAACTTATGATTCTCTAGATGCACGTACGAAAAAGACCCTATCTGGAATATTTTTTGGAGGAAATCGTTCAATATTTTGAAGTTATCGTTTTTACTGCCTCCCATCCTGGTAAAATTGACTTCCAAATTTGTTTTGGACTCAATTGTGCAAAGCATATGCAGATGCACTCCTTAATTTAGTGGATCCCTGTGGAAAATACTTTAGGTTGCAACTTTTTTCTCACACACATTCCAACCGGGAACAGTCATAGATTATTCCGGGACTCATGCACCGTCGTGGATGGAGCTTACCTCAAGGACCTGAGCATGCTCAACAGAGACCTCTCAACAACATGCATTGTTGACAACTCTCCCGTTGCCTATGGACTACAGGTTTCGTTGTGTTACCAGACTCTCCTCACCTCCACTCAGGTTGACAACGGAATACCAATACCCAGTTGGTATGACAATGACAGTGATACAGAGTTGCTTGATTTGGTTAGCTTTCTTCATTTGGTTTTTACCTCTCACATCCTACCCAGCTGCCTTTCTTGAAGTCCTTAAGTAGTACCAGTGATTTCCGAGTTATTATTCGCGACAATTTTGGTACTCACAAGCTAATTGAAGACGCTTAAATACAAAAAGAATTTTGGAGGCTCTTTTTTTTTTTGAAGTATTGTACGAGCTTGGTTTGAGGCATGGGTAATGGGTAATAGGGAAAAGGGAAAAAATTAACATCATCTTTAACAACTCAAAACGAGGACAGTGTCAACAGCAACCTCCAGTCTTTTCTGGTGTTGTTGCACCAATTACTATGCCTCCCTCATCGCCTGTATCTTCAACTTGCCTGACTTGTCGTAGTGCTTGCCTGGTTGAAAGTTAGATTCACTACACTTGGGAAGACGTGGTACCCAAGAAGGAGAATTGAGGCGTCATCAATGCCGCGTGGGACTTTGGCTGATGTGCCCCTCCTAGTATCATTTGATAAGCACCACCAAGAGGAAAAGAGTGTACTCACCAGCCAACAAAGTGATATTCGTTGACATACTGGTCAAGTTCTTCTTTTGTAACACAATAGGTTTTCTCCCATACGTCACTGTCGCACTATTTATGCTATTTGGGGGCTATAATTTTAGGATTCGAAGGTACCTTGTTTGCAATTAGAACTACAGGTATTGGTGTGCCGTCAGGACCAAGAACCTAGAGTGCATCAGTTCAACCAGAAATACCCATGTTTTGGGTCACACCTTGGAATCGATATCCTCTTTCCAGTTTTTAACCGTAGTGAAAGTGCCGAGTCGGGTTATATCAAAACTGAGTTTGATAATTGTTAAACAAGAAAAATAAAAGAGGGTGTATTACACAATAAATGCCGCTGAGGCTTCTTTGTAGTAAACGCGGGTCATATTACCAAACCGCTCTTGGCCGGCAATATCCCACAACTTTATCGTTTCAGCATAGAAGTGATACAAGGGGAAGTTAACCTGCAGTCGCACCAGTGTCTCTTCGTCCCATTTAAGGACTTTCAAGGAGAAATCAACTCCCACCTACCCTAGTCATTTCAAAGGTAAAACGTGCAAGACTACGTACCGTAGTTTTATACTGATCGCTGAAGCAATCATAAACTACACACGCATTAAGCAAACAACCGCACAAGTTTTTAAATATCCAAAGGTGCCTCGTATCCGTAACAAATAGCACATAAAGAGATCCCACAAAAAATGAGCTTACCGTAGCGACTGATAATACTTGTTTTTCCGGTTCCCATATCGCCCACAACTAGCACCTTTAAAAGGTGCTCTGTCATCTTGGGCGGATCTGCCGTCGCTGCCATCGACTTTGTTGTTACGATTACTTTGGAAAAGGGCTTTGCTTTTTGTTTTTTTTTTTAATCTGGTGACCTTTTGGTGCCCAAGCAGCGTCTGAGGGTTTTGATGCCCCAAAAAACTGTACCATTCGGGGAACGTGCTTAGAATTTTAGAAGAGACGAGTTTAAGACTGGTTTATTTAGTCCTGTTTTTTTGTTTCTGGCTCTTCTATTGGCTCGATGTCACTCCAGTCAAACCAGCCATCGACGTACTTCATTGGGTAAAATGTGGAGAAAATTTTCAGAAGCTGGACGTTGGCAAACTTGAGGACCAGAAGTGGCAACCAAACAAACTGCTTTTGCTTAGTGAATGGATTTGAGATTTGGGGGTATACCAGAGGAAGCATTGGAACAGTAATTTTCCAGCGGAGCGAGAACAACCACGGGAACATCACACGCAGAACGACAACTGTAAGAGGAAGTGGCCACAATCCCAAATCTAGGTTGAAAGCAACAAATGAGGAAAAACCTGTAGTAGTCATAAAAGCATACGTCGTGAGGTGGAAGCAGAGTGGTCATGATGGAATGGGCTTGTCCGAAGTCCGACAAGTTGTTTCTGGCATAGGAGTTGCAATTTACCAACATAGAAGCCAGGGGTATAGGCATTGTTATTGCAAATCGAGATATGCTTGGTCCAATCCACAAAAACTTCAGATAAGTAGAGAATAACTAGTGGTACGAAATCGTCTGACCACTCCACGCTGAATTCACTACGAAGTGTAAGACACTTTCATCCATTCAAGGAGACAAACCCAAGCTGGTGTTCCTTGGTAAGATTTATCAAGAAAAGCATGGCAACGTAAACAGCGAGGGAGAAACGCTCCACTATATCGTCGGCACACATTTCGAAGAGTTGCTGGCGCTTCCATTTCCTTTTGGAATCGGTAAATCTTTTTTAACTAGGAGTACCACTTACTTGGTGGCTGCAGCTTTTACTTCTGTGAATTGAACTAGTATAACTAAAGAGAGAAGAGAAGTATTGCCAGAATTAACAGCTATATCCAGAACTGCCATATGAACCATCAACATCATGGTATGCAACACCATGTATCCAACTGCACCAATGAAGTGAGCAAAGCGACTCCACCGCAATTTGGAGTTAGGGACCACAAGACTCCAAAAGAAGGAGCCAAGCATTGTCTGGCCTAATGGCAAGTAAGAACTGATAAAATCAAACGTTGTAAGCACCATAGCGCTTAAAAAGGATATCGAGGAATTCCAGGCATAGCCAAATCATTTTCAGCTTCATTTCGCTGTGTCGAACGAGCTGAACTAACGTGGAAACGTCAACACGCGAAACAATGGCCCAGGCAAGGAAAATAAATAAGCCCTTGAAGACAATAGCCTACAAGGAAGTTAAAGAAAGGGACACATTGGTTGAAAGTACACCAACCTGCTGCTGGAACGTCAGAGAAGGCTTCGAAAACGTAAGAAGACTAAAACAGCACTGGAGTAGGTGGAACAAAGCGCGAACAGGGAGAATGGTAAGAGTGAAAAGCAGGGACTCAAGGCAGACAAGCATCCCATAAAGGATGACTCTTTCAACAGCAAGAGGTACAAAAAGGCAATCGAGCTACATTACCCCAATTAGTGCACAATGCACAAACTAGCAAATAAATACCGTCTCGGAAGGCCTCGGTCTCTCAGCAATGTCCTGAATAAGTTCACTGTTTTCCAGTGCCTCGATGTAAGTTCCCGTGGCTCCTTGCACCTTTTCCAAATCAATAATTCTCGTATTCACAAAAAAAAAAAAAAAAAAAAAAAAAAAAACTTACACTTCTCACGGCCTCTTTCACATCTTCATCCTTCTGACACTTTCCACTGACGGAGATGGGAACGTACGGTTTGTCGGGGAATGACCCCAGCGCACCCCCCACAACCTGCGCTGCCGCCTTCATTTCTGACGACATTGTCAGGGGGTTCGGCTTGGAACCAACGTCCTGGTCCGTCATCTTGCTTGAGTGTTGTGTTTTTCTTTCTTTTTTCCCAGTTTTTCACCAACATCTGTTCCGCTAACTACTTTCGCTACCCCTTGAAGGGGAGGTTCACCACAAATTTCAATTCTGCACCGCTGGAAATCGCCTCTCTCAGTACCGTTCAGCCCACGCTCCGTGCCAGTTGTGTTCTGACTGACTCCATAAGTCCTTCCACACTCTTTTCTTGAGATAACAAAATGGCCACAACGCACTGTGAGCGGGTGTTTGCGGTAGTCGATGGCCACGAGGACATTGGGTTCTCCAGAGTTGCACATGGTCGTGACTTCAAGATGACGGTCTCACAGATTCGCGAGCAAGAGTCCTCTTCGTCCGTTACGCGTGTGTCAATGTATCAATGTGTCAAACAACCAATGCCGAAATAACACATAGGTTAATAATAATAATAAAAAAAAACTAGAGGAGGAGTATGCTGGAGAGTGCTGCTCGTCACTTCCAGATCTTAAGCGGGGTGGTGTTGTGATGGTATTCGCCACTCTGTGGGCTTCTCCGATCGACGTACCGCCAACAGTGCCCAAGTGGATTCCCCCTTACACTGCCGTTTCTTTCTTGCCTTTTTCTCCTTTTGACTTAATATGTCGGTTGCTGTAGGTACAACACACCTGAGGAGGCACACGCGCAAGCAGCGGAGCAATTGGAGTACTACGAAGCACTTGAGAGATCTGGTGATATAGAGATTGTGAAATCCCCCGGAGAGACCGGTTTGCCACTGCCGGGCTCGGAGCTAGATCCTAGACGACGATTAAAAGTAGTGCTTCTGATGGAAGGTGCTGATCCCATTGTCTCTCCGTCAGAACCAGAGCTCGATTGGTGGTGGAGCAAGGGATTAAGAATCATTGGTACTGCGTGGCATAGAACCCGTTATTCTGGCGGAACTGGAAACCCTGGACCGCTTACACCCCTCGGAGTCCAACTATTGCCCATGATGCAGCAGAAGGGGTTCATACTGGGTATGACCTCCCCAAAATTCATCTTCCTTAAGCAAATCGGAAAGATATCAGCCACATGTCCGAGGACAGTTTTTGGGAAGCACTCTCAGTATTCAAAGGCCCAGTGATTGCCTCGCACAGCAACTGTCGCGCACTACTTGGGGGAGGAGACCGACACCTGTCTGATGACATGATCCGGGCACTGGTTCAAAGGGATGCAGTTATTGGCGTGGTGCTGTACACCAAGTTTATATGCAGCCCTAGTGACCCCGACGTAATTGCCACTGGGAAACCTACAAGACACTGTGTTTACCTCAGGCACCTGGTGAAGCACATAATGCACATTTGCAAGTTGGCCGGCAATGCCATGCACGTTGGAATTGGAAGTGACATAGATGGTGGATTTGGGAAGGAAGACATTCCGGGTGAACTGGACACTTCAGCCGATTTCCAGCTCATTGCACGAGAACTAGCACAAGCAGGGATGTGTACTGAAGATATTGCCAGAGTCATGGGCGGCAATTGGATAAACTTTTTGAAAAAAAATTTAAGATGAAGGACTAAAAGATGGTTTTTTTCTTCACTCTCCCTTTTCTCAAAAGAAAGCTCGCAAGGATACACAGAATATATGCTACTGCTATTCGTAACGCTCTAGTGTGGTCCCACTTACTCTGCCTCAGATCCATCTTCCTCAGAATCACTGTAATCTGGTAGTGGCTTCAGTACTCTTGGAGCAACAGCAATCCTTGGCCAGGTTAGGTAATAAGGAAAAAAGTTTATTAACATACACTTTCAAGTTGAGTAATTCCTTGCATAGCCAGCCAAAGGGTTTGTCAAAGTTATGGCCTGTCTTGGCACTCAACCAGAAGAACTTAATGTTTGATTGTCTGCTCTCAGGGTTCTGCTCTAAGGAGGGAACTGTTGACCCAGTTGAAGCAACTGTCACTGTAGATGATTCGGGTGTTGGTGACGGATTTGGCCTGGAGCACACAGCCCGGCATTTCTTTACATCAGACAGTTTGACCTCACTATTCAAATCGACTTTATTGCCACACCACACAACGGGGATTGTATCTCCACAAATCCGGCAAAGGTCACGATGCCATCTGACTGCATTCCTGAGTGTGGACTTATTCGTGACATCAAACATTACAATGGCACAATCGGCTCCGGCATAGTAAGCATCCCGTAGTCCTGGATAGCAATTATAAAATGCAACAAAGGAGACGAGGTAAAATACCTCCAAACTGTCAAAAATAAAGTGAATATGAGTGATGTTAGCTACCAAAAACCCAATTTCACATGTCCACTATTAGTTTACTCAATACATATTTAATGAGACCTTCTCTTGTCCAGATGTATCCCACACCTCGATTTCGAATTAATGGAAGTGCAGTGAGAGTAACATTAGTGCTTACGTTGAAAGTCACAAGTCCGTGTGATGTATTGACTTCTACATTGTGCACCTCGACCCCTATCGTGGCTAACGAAAAGGTTTTGAGTTGATTTTTTTTTCTGGTAGAGAAGAGATTGTACAATTATAGGCCGCTCGAAAGTCACCAGTGGCAAACCTCCTTACATACGCTTTTGTTTACAACATTAGGAAAAAGAAACACGAGAGAAACAGAAGCACACCTGATTTCCCCACACCGCCGTCACCAATGAGAACACATTTGAACTGCCTTCTTATCATTACCGGTCGAGTGCTCACCCTCAGCTATCGGGGATTAGAATAATAATAATAATAAAAAAACAAAAGGGAAAAAAAAAGTTGTAGCAGATCTGATGATGAAGCAAGACAACCTTGAGAATAGAAAAAAACCCAAGGTACGAAAAAAGGAAAAAAAAATGAGTGCCCAACAAGGCGCCGACAAAGAGCCGGTACACCAGCCGCAGCAAGGCCAAAAGAGGGACCACGAGCCGGAAGCCCGCCCGCAGCAGGCTGCGGTACTACCCAGGCGGCCTATTTCCAAGCGGCGGCGGGTGCCAACGGTGTACACGCCGCGGCCCCAGGTTCCCGTGCTCGGAACCGCGGGTACCGCGGCCCCCGCCTCCACGAGCCCCGGCCCCAATGTCGTCGTGGTGCCCCCCGCGAGACCCGCCCAACCCACGGTGCCAGCAGCAGCAACGGCAACGGCAACGGTAACAGAAACAAAGACGGCAACATGGAGCCACATGGACGAGGGACAAACTCAAACCCAAACCTCGACGTCGACATCAGCCGCGGCCACATCCACATCTCCTTCGCCCTCACCCCCGCAGGAGCAGCAAAGTACGCAGCTGCAGGAGCAACAAAGTACGCAGCTGCAGGAGGTGCCAAACACCCAGCGGCAGCAGCAGGAGCAGCAGGAGAAGGAGAAGGAGGATGGCCAGGCTGAGGCTCCCCCTTCTTCTTCTGCTGCTGCCACCGACTGCGCAGCAGCCACGGCCCCTGCGTCCAGCACCAGCACCAGCAGCAGCAGCAGCAGCAGCAGCAGCAGCGACGGCTCCCCGTCGTCGCCCCCGGCATCGCCACCTTCGCCGCCTGGGGGGCTGCCGGCCTCCCAGAGCTGCTTCTACGACGCGGCCCTCATGCTCTCGCAGCCGCAGTCCCCCTCGTCGCAGCCTCCCCCTCCCTCCACCTTCTCCTGCACGTCGTCCTCGTCCTCCTCCTCGCAGCAGCAGCAGCAGCATACGCAGGGGGGCGCCGGCCCGTGGGGCCACAGCCAGCTTGTGACCCACGCGATGTACGGGGCGCGGTCGAGCGTCGCCTCTGGGTGGCACTCCATCGTGGGGTCCAAGCCCTCCCAGGAGGACGTGTGCGTGTGCGGCGAGGTCGTGGGCAGAAGGGGCTTGCCCAGCATGCTCGTGTGGAACGCCATTTATGACGGGCACTCTGGTGACCAATGTTCCAAGTTTGTTGCTAGACTTTCTCCATAACTCTTTCTCTCACCCACTCACACTCTCACCCTTTGGATTAGATTTCTTGGTGTTAGACTTCATCAAATTTTTGAAATGCTCTACTCCCAGGCCAGAAGGCAGTGGCGTAAAGATCATGCTGCTTTATTAAGACTCAGTCAGGACTCTTCCCCAAAAGAGGCAACCCCAAGCCCAGTGAAAGCCCCACAAAGACTTTCCGCATCGGGAGAGAACAGTTTATCTGAACTGGAGAAACAGATAATTGAATTGGCTGCACAACGCACAGAACTTCTTTCTCACCTGGAGAAGTTTCCTGATAATCAGGAGCTCACTGCGGCGCTGGAAGAAATTAACAAAAATATTTGCTCAACAGCAAACGCCATAAAGAATTCCAATGAACCTGAAGTTGAGGATGACCAACCGACTGTAACCAGTTCCTCAGTGTGTGACCAGCAAAGGCAAAGCAGAAGCCCAAGTAACGGCAGGAGAAAAAGCCGAAGCAGAAGCAAGAGTGAGGGAGGGAGTAAGAGTAGAAGTAAAAGCAGGAATAAGAGCAAGAGCAGAAGCAGAAGCAATAGTAAGAGCAGGAGTAAAAGTAGAAGCAGGAATAGGAACCCAAGCAGGAGTAGAAGCAGAAGCAGAAGCAGAAGCAAAAGCAAAAGCAGAAGCAGAAGCAGAAGCAGGAGCAGGAGTCGGAGTCGGAGTAGTAGCGCTACTGAGACAAAAAATCTACACAACAGAAAAAGTAACAGTGACAGAAGAAGCAGGAGCAGGAGCAGGAGCAGGAGCAAGAGTAGGAGTAAGAGTAAGAGCAGGAGCAGGAGCAGGAGCCGGAGCCGGAGCCGAAGCGGAAGTCATACAAGGAGTCCAAGTCCTGGAAGGAGCCCACAGGATGAATCTGAGACGAGAGGGAGGTCCAAAAGCCGAAACAACAGTCGAAGTAGGAGCCGAAGTAAGACAAGAAGTAAATCTGTGAGCCAAGGAAGAAACAAGCCTCGGTGTAGCAGAAGCCGTACTCTAAGCATGCACAGTGACGAAAGTAATAGCGGGGAATTAAGACTTGATGATGAAGCAGAAGTGGAGGAGGAAGAAGAAGCCAAGGAAATTCGGATAACACCTACTGCATCACAAGAAGCAGTAGATAAAGTTCACAAACAAACTCAAGAGTGGGAAGATATGGTAATAGACGTTATAAAAGAAACATTCTCACTTGCTGAATCTGAATTCCTTCACATGGCTACAATGAATAAGCGTTCCGATGGCTCAACTGCCTTGGTGATGCTAACCCAAGAGTTCAGGGGAAATACCACACTCTATATTGCCAATTTGGGAGACTGCAGGGGAGTTCTATGCAGGTTTATTTTAGCCTTGCTTGAACTTCGTCTTTAACTTTGTACTTAGAGGTGGTCGGGTTGTCAGACTGTCCCAGGATCACAAGCCTGACAGACCAGATGAGTTGAAGAGGATCAAAAAAGCCGGCGGAGATGTTGTGTTTCTTAATGTGTGGAGGGTGACTAGACCCACCAGGTATCTACCAACACTTCAAAGTAACTCCTTTTTTTTTTTCCCCTCAATTTGACCTTTTTTTTTCATGTTCAGAGCTGGAGGCACGATGCTTGCCGTTTCACGGTCCTTTGGAGACATTGCACTGAAACAGCCATCTGAAGTGGTGAGCTCTATACCGGAAATAAAGAGGGTCCACCTTCAACCTCAAGATTCCTTTGCCGTGCTAGCCTCTGATGGAGTCTGGGATGTAATGACTGACCAGGTAGTGTGAATTAAACAAACAAGCAAACACATACATTTCATCTCATCAGTCAAACCCAAACAAAATAACACTTCCACCCAAAAAAAAAAAAAAGTATTAATACTTCTAAACTAGGAAGTGATAAGCACAGCCGCCAAGTATGAGGACCCACATCAAGCAGCAAATGCTGTTGTGGAGGCGGCTTTTGCTAAGGGCAGTCTTGACAACATCAGCACTATAGTAGTGAGATTCAAAAATTCAAACAGCAATGCATCCAACACATCGACAACAACTTCAACAAGTGACTCTGTGGAAGATGAAAACCTGTTTTCCTAGTTTTGTAGCTTTATCCCAGTTTTTTTTTTGTTAATTTATGCATAAACTTCAAACACAAGCGGGATTTGCTTTTGGTTTTACAACTTGAGCAGTTTATAGATACCCCAAACGATAAATCCAATCCACAATAAGTGTACTCATCCCAAGTCCCTCAGGTCCTAAGTTTTTGGTGAGAGATTGAAGGTAGAAAAAGATACAAACCGTATCCGTCGCCACTAAGGGGATTGTATTGTTCATACACACCAGAGAGTTCATACAGATTTACCCACTTGTCCATAATTGTGGTCATTTCGGAATTGTACCTTGAGTGCAATTAGATACAAGAAGTGCAACGGAGGGCACCAACCCGTGCCTCTGTAAGCCTTCCATGACAAACCAAGTAAGAATCGGCCATGTGGGACTAGAACATGTTAAAATGTGTGGGATACAAAACTGCCTTACCCACGCCACATGAGATCAGTGGTAAAAATTGGTTGAAACTGTGCCGCAGACGCAGAAACGGAGGGTATTGGGTACGCCAGATTAAATTTATTCTCATTCATTACTTGGTTATAGACAATGCTATCCTTTTTTTAAATTAGGGTGGGTCATTTGTGTTTAGTGTTGATACCTGAAGTTCCTTGGGAAGTGACTGAAGGAGGAGAGGGAATAAGCTCTGGGCCACTTCGGCAGTGGATTTTGCAGTATTTCCATCCTTGTCTTTATATGTTGATATAAAAATACCCAAGTCCTCATCCCAGAACTGGCTTATAACAGCAGCTTCGACCTATTATTACAAAAAAGTTACAGAAGCACGATCACACAAACATACTCGAGATTGGTAGTCACGGCAAAACTGAGATAAGTCTTGATCAAAATAAGCAGCCAAGTCAGCAAGTACACCCCAGCCAGAAGCATAGCTGCGTACCGTTGTAGGCGGGGAAAGAGGGATTACATACTTACACACTATTCAGTCCGACATCCTGGAAGAGATTACTCTTGGAGTGCATAACAAAGATGTGAGCACCTGTACAATGAAGTAGCCATCAATGAGTTCAAAGGGTTCTTTTGTCCTGCCAAGGATTTCTGTTTGATTCCAGTTGTAACGGAATCTGTAGATGCATTAGAATAAAAAGTGGAAAGGTGTTGATGGTACTTATAATCGATAATGAGTTCTTCAAACTTTGGGTACAACTCAAAGAAAGGTGGATTGGGTACAGTAACATGGTAGGCAGGGTCATATCTACCTTGTAATGTGAGGTGATAAGATGTGTGAAACAAAGGCAAGCTACGCTGGGCTTGCATCCATGCCACTTTCCCATGAATGAATGATTGATACAATCAAATTTCCATCAACGTCACGGGTTTCTTTACACAGTGAAAAAATATTGAAAGGCTTCTTTTCATACCCGCCCACCACTGATAGTACTTGACAAGAGGCGGAACAAGCTCTTCTAGTAAAGAAATATCATTGGTGACTGAGAATATGGCACGGACAGAGTAAGGGAGCAGAGGCATCTGAGTCAAGTCTACATACTGGTCAGTACTCCAGAAGAATTTGTTTTCCAGTTCTTCTGTAGGAGTCTTGGACATATTATTAGTTTATTTTTAAAATTAGTAGGAAAACCTGTGGACCCCAGAAAATTATTTCAGGAATGCGCCCATCAGGCTGTTGCATTTGCAGCATTGTGCGTATATCTGCTATGGAATTACTCACATTGCGGTGTGTCCACACCTATGGTGATTCATGAGACGAAGAACAAACTGGTTTGTAAAACTAACAATCATGTGGCTTCCACTGTCCCACAACCACTGGTTGGGTCCTAAAGAAAATTAGCCCCAGCGAATTTCTTGAGAGAAAGAACCGTATTTGTCATTGGCAGGTTTGTAGAACTGATAATTGTATCCCCACCTGTTTTTTGATCCACGTGAGTGCACGTGGAACAACGGCACAACTTGTACGGTATTGGCAACGTACTTTGTGCCTGTCAGTTCGTGACTTTGCAAGTACGCATAACACGCGTCCACAATTTCCTGCACCGAACTGTAGTTCTGACCCAGATTTCGCGTCGGGTCGCACCGCGCACACGTCACCATCACAAGTAGCACAGCCGCCACGACCGTAGATCCACGTACAGCCATTCCCAAAAGAATTATTTCCAGAAAAATGAATTGGGAGAAATGCGTTTGAGTGACATCTCGTGTAATTAAATGCCCTGCGTTTCGGCAGTTTGGGGTTGTGGTAATTGTTGCATTGGTATTTTTTTTGGTTGGTTCAGTTGGGTGAAGCAAAGTGGCACCCAGAAATTCTGTAAGAACTGTGTCATGTGTGATGCAAAGATGAACCCTCCTCAGACTTCATGGAGTGAAGTGGGCTGGCACTGCCAGAGCACGAAATACACTGCCTTTGTCATGTAGAAAATCGACGCGGCGCTGTGGAAGCAAACCAAAGCCACCATGGCCAGCTGCGGCAGGGCTTGTCCAAACTGGTGGCGCAGGCCAAGTGCTATCTCACACAGGAAGACTGCAGAGTGCACGGTGAGGCCCACGCGGCCCCATTTGCCCTCGCCGCTGATGGCAAGCTCGGTGGACGTGGACTTGAGGAACGCGGTCTTGCTTGTTCGGGTCTGGGTCATCGCTCCTATGCAGTGCAGCAGGAGGTGCAGGGCAAGTCCGACTGAGAATATGAGGTAGTCTGTGGTCAGGTGCTCTTGATCGGTGAGGGTGAGCCTTGCGTAGTAGGGGTAAATAGAGGGCACCAATCCACTGGTTGCGGCTGCGGCTGCGGCGGGGGTTGGATCCGCGGTGAGACTGCTTAGTGATGTTGCGATTGCTGCTCCAGCGGTGGGGAATGCACGTGAGAGAATAGTCCAGGAACCAAGGCATGCAGCCAACCCGCATCCCACAGCATTAATAATAGCTTCCTTCCAGCAACCCCACAGTCAGTTATTCCGCGTAACAACCGTTAATGGTTTTTTCACCAATATAAATATCATTCATAATACACTCTAATAACACTAATAACAGAGCAGCACATCATCCAATTTACCCCTTGGCGTTTCTTGGAACCCCATGTCCGCCTAGCAGCTGTCATTGCGGCCGTGACCCACAGCGAAAACAAGGGCTCGAGGTCGAAGGACATGCCCACGCACGCGCCCAGGGCCGACGCAGCGCCCGACGACCACGCCAGCACGCACCAGCACGTGCCTGCCATGGCAGCGTTGAGCACGCACCACGTAATTATGGGAATGCCAATGGCCGCCGCCACGCCCCAAAGCCACGCTGCCCGACACCCCATCGTCTCGGAGACCTTCGTATTCTGGCGAAATCAGGCAGTATCAGATAAGAGATTCAGATGGAGTTATCGCAGGAATGTCGGCACTCCTATTAGCATCACTGCGCCTAGAGAAGCTACCTCCATGCTCCCTGGCATTGTTAGTTTGCTATCATTAGCTGCCAAGGAGTATCAGATCTAAATCAAAAATGTCGGTGTTTGGTGCCGCACCGCAAGCCGATATCATCTTTGGCTCGCAGCTGCAGCCGCAACCGCAACCACATGCCACTCCTACTCCTGCACCTGCCTCCCCGTTGTCTCCGCAAAAGCGACTGCGAAACCGCACGGGGAAGCAGCCATTCCAACAGCCTCAGTTCCCGGCGCAACTGCACGAAAAAAAGATAGAAACGCGCCCGCGGCAGATGGCATTTTCGAAGCAGCACCCGCTGATGCGCCAGCTGCGGCAACAACAAAAGGAATCCCGCCGCAGCCCCGCCAAGTTGTCAGAAATCGGCGCCGATCCGGGCGACGAGGACCCCTTTGGCGCTCAGTCGCCGCCGTATCCGGGACCTGGCACAAGTGGCGACGAGGAACCAGGCGGCGATGGGGATGAAGACGACGACGCGGGCGACGAGGGCGGCAAGCCGGATTATGGGTCCAGCGACGGGACGGGAGTACTGAGCGGCGGGGACGACGAGGCGGAGCGGGGAGGCGACGATGCCGAGGCGGTGGGGAGCAATTATGGGAGGGGTGGGGCCGCCGCCGCCGGCCGCGGAGGCGCTCGTGGTGGTAGGGGCCGTGGCTTAGGCCGTGGTGCACTTTCGTTTGGTACTACTTCTTCTGGTCTGAGAATTCCAGAAGGTGGCGGAGCGAGAGGAAGATTGCATAAACAACTGGGAACTGAGTCGCCTGTTGTGGATTTGACAGGGGCAGAAGAGACGCCTTCCGAGAATGGAAACGAACCCAAACAGGGGACGTCAACTACCAGTACCAATGTGGAGACTACTCGCGAAAGCAACTTGAGAAAGAAACTTTTGAGCAAGCGACCCCCGGAAATCGACTCCCTTCTGGATAAGCCACTGCAACCAAAAAAAAGTCTGATCAAGAAACCAACTGCCCAAAAATGGAGCCAAAAACTCTCCCATGTTGGACAGACTCCAGACACGCTCACAGAGAGCCATGCAGAAGACCTCCTTGGAGCTAAATCAACACAGCAGAATGCCACAGCACCACAAACAACGGGTGGAATGATGGGATTATGGAATCAAAATAGTACTGTATTTCTTGGTCATCCTTATTCCAACACAAAAAAGATATTTGGTTAAACCAATCTTTGCCTGTGGGTGCCAGCCGAAATACCCCCAACTCCACTTCTCTGACAAATATCAGTAATACAACTTCAAAATCGAGCAAATCAAAACCGCATTATGAGGGAATGTCACCTGAACAAATATTGGAAGAAATAGAGCGCAACGCTACAAGAATCGCCAACGGTGGCGGTGATGTATTAGTTAATCTGGCGACATATGCTAACCAGTGTCGGGAACAATACCAAGAGTTTTCTAAAGCTGGCCCCCAGGTTGTCTTTATGTGGTTTTTTGTTTTATTTTTATTCCTCACTCCTAACCTTTACAACTGTAGAAGGATTATACTGAAAGTTTTGTTGTTGGTTTTTGTCCAACTATGTGCCCTCGTTTGGAGGCATTAGAGAGAAAGTTTAGCAGTGACCTTGATGACCTTGAAAAAATTGTATTCCTTTGAAACTCTAACAGGATATTTATTTACTATTTTGCTCGATAGAAACCAGGCTGGGAAGTTAAACGGCACAAAAATAGTTCACCTGGAGAAATTACAGTGACTGTCCCTTGGGAGATAAGGCCTATCCATGTTTTAAAGGTGAGTGCCAACTTCAAGTAAGCAATAAGCTAGTAGGCAGTTAGAGAGTACTTTAAGCGGTGTTTTCAGACACTTTCAAAATATACTGTGCTTGAGTACACGGCGCCTATTATTCACCACATTTCCTCCCTCTAAGATGACTATGGACCATCTTGTAAACAATATTGTTGACATTTCTGACGAGTCGGTGTCATTCCTTCATGTTTCTACCCGCAAAGAAACATTGCTTCCATTAATACTGAAAAGGTGGCAAACTTTGTCATTGATCGTGTCAGATCCATCAAGACTGATGCCTCAACGCAGCAGTGCTACAATACTGACTATGTTTACATCCTTGAATCTGCAATACGCTTTAGTATGTACATATTTACACAAATTTCATGCTCAGTAACCGCATCATATGTCAGTGATTGTGGCACAGCACAGACTTTGCGCTGATCCTCATTATCCTCAGCATGATAACTATAAGCAAATGCTGGGCAGTTTTGATAGTCTCAGTGAAGCCTGTTTGTTATCCCTCTTTAATATCTTCCCGTTCCTTATACAAAAAAGACAAATATCTAAAAACAGACGGCATTGAGTGCCCAAATAAAGTTGAGTTCATGTATGTCATGAAATATAAGTTCTCCATTATTAAAAATTCCAAGATTATATCTATCTCTTCTCTCTGGTCAAGTTTTCGATTTGGTGAGATGGGATCTTGACCGTTATGACCTCCCAGAGTTGATATTCGCAACTCAGGTATGAAAAGGAAGAAACACCAAACAAACAAAGAAAAGAGTGCAATTCTTAGCATATAACCAGGTTGTTCACACCATCAAATACCCTGACTGGGTTGCGTTCTTTCGCCTAGCTAAGAGACACCCTTCCTACTTGGTATCCTGTTGCATGCACTTCCACTTTACTTCTGTCAGAACTTCTGCACTCAAAGTTTTGTCTCAAATCAATTCTGGCAAGGTCTACTGTAATTGTCTTCAAAAACTTCTGACATAGCAAAAAGAGTCGTCAATACCCCTTGTCGAATCTGACGGATGTATTGTGGTTTGACAATGATGAGCAGACAGCTGCTTTCTGTTCCAACTTCCAATCCCTAAAGATACAACGGGGTGAAATATTTTTTTCAGGTCCTCTACAAGGTACGAGTTCTACCCTGTATTGTGCCAAGTAAATGAGTTTTTTTCCCACTCATTAGAGCCTGAGAAGGTAGATCCTTGTGTTTCACTTGGCTTAGAACAGAAAATTGGTAATAGACCACTCAGCACCATAATTCGAACTCCTGGGGTATAGATTCTAACCAAATCTGAGGCATTTGAGTTACTAACACAAAAAGGTTAGTTCACAAATACTGATTCCAAGTCAGAGAACAGTTCTCCCAAGAGTCTCTGCAGAAACCTCTTTTTCCCCAAAAACTGTGTTACCAACCCTCCCCTCAAAAACCAAAAAGCAAGTCCCCCAAGAAGACTCAATACTCCAAGAATTTACGAAACCCGCAACAATTCAAATCCCACAACCACCAAAAGTCAACTATGCACCATCCTTGATTCCCTCACAGTTATCTGTTTTCTCACCCACTCCCATCTTTCCAGTACCAAAATCTATCCAACCTTTAGAAACATCTGCCTATTTGGCACCAGCCAAACAAGATTTTCCCGTATCCTCTCCAATATTGGACACAACACCTTCAAAGCTCGACACCACCCTGCCTGAGACACTTGATGAGTGTTCTTCAAGTTCAAGTGTTGTGAGCTCTCCCACACCACCAATTGAAGATAGCCCCATTTTAGAATCGCCAGCACAAAGCCCATCACCTAATTACGCAATGGAACTGTGTGTACCCCCTGATATCTCCACTGCCGATACAATGCCCGAGCCCACTGAGGCGCTCATAGCAACCATTGACTCTCCTCCTCAAAATCCTCCAACCTTGTACACTAATGGACCCACTGATACTACCATTAATGATGAAGTCACTGATCCCTCTATCACTGAAAAACCCAGCACCGCAAAAGATTTGGAGCAACAACCTCAAGCTGTGGCAGACAGTACCTTCACACAACCGATCTACAGAAAGAAAGATTTCTCCAAAACTTCAATATTGCACATGTCTCTCATAAAGTACCCAGCCACACTCGCGATGACCGTTAACTTGTCAGTAGGTGTGACACTGAATTGGATCAGTGCCTCTATCCTGTATGATGTTGTATTCTATTCACGTTAATGAATCTTCCAAAGATTGAGATAGTGGATGTTGCTTCTGCGGTTCGGAACACTCTCATCCAGTCCAATCCTCGTGCCCATGTTATATACTGGAAGGTTTTTACTGCACTTTCATTTCGTTACTTGACTTGTTTCTTTCTAGGTCCTTGTTATTTCTGTTGAGGATTGTTCATATCTGGTTTTTTTCTTCCTTCCCTCTGCATCTGACCAATTTCCATGTAGATACAAAGTTTGCAGTTAGAACCTCAACGCAATATGGTGGATGGAGCGGAAGTGATACAGTTTATTCCCTTCCATTCGAAGCTGTTGTAACTCAATATCCAAAGGTTGACACCCCCATTCCAGAGAGCAGACCCAATCAACGTGAATCTTCCTTCTGTGAGAGTATGCGTCGCTCACCTTCGCGCTGACTCTCTCACTGATGAAATTGTGAGGTCACCCACTCTACTCGTTTCTGACATGGTGTTAGTTATCACAAGAGCTAAAAGGAACTTCCGCGTGCATCCTTGCACTTCCAGATCTAAGCGTGCTGAGGTAATCAGAGCCAACTTCCATTCATCACAGACAAAAGCTTTGTACAGTTTTCAGCACCTAAAGGACAGCTTTGAACCGTTCCTACAATATCTCCGAAATTCCAAGGGCTCCATGTCGTGTTCCCCTCTTCCAGTTCTTGTGGCATACCCCGGACATCCCTGCAACACGGAGTCACTTCATATTTTGGAGCGACTCGGCTTCACTGCCGCCACTGACGTTATTGAATGCCAACCTCTGTGCTTACCACAAGAAATGGAGGACAAGAACCAAATCCTCACTGAAGGAATGGAGTGGCTTGCTGATTTCACTCCACCCATGCCAACTCTGACGGAGGTTAATCTCTACGGTGTGACTAGTGAAAAGGTTGTGAAGGAGCTAATATCATCCAAGAGTTTGTAAATTCGCGGCTTCCAATTCTTTGGGGGATAGCTGGGTCACAATTTGAACACCCAATGCTGTACATCACTCTATACAATAGTCTCCTCGATCAGATATCCTCGGAGTTGCAGGAACTAACAAAGATCTCCTGGCCCCCACGTCAATTTTGCAAAGGTGCAACACCGCTGTTTTCTCAACCCTACTTATGGTTGTGCTCAAGATAGTGTTTTACTTCCGCCTGTTGATTGGAATTCTACTCAAAAAGTGAACGGCATGACCTCATTCTTAAAGGATACCTGTTATATGCCAGACTTCACCCTCTCACTGGCTGTAAGTGACGATGATCTCAACGCAACCATTGGAGATGAGAGAGTTGGCGGTATACCTCCAAAGGTTTACCTATTACTAACCTGGAAAAGTGGCCGACTTAAGGAGCAGTTCTGATGTGTACTCTCTTGTGCGACAGTGTGCGTTGTGCTATGCAGAAAGGGAATTAAAGCTTCCCCAGTCACAGGTTTCAAGGATATTTGATGTTTTATCTTCTAAAAATGGTGAGCCGTCCTTTACTGCATCGTTTGTTGTAATCAACTTTTTATAGGTGAGCTTAAATTTCCATGGGAACCCGTGATTGCCACTCTTGCATGGGGTTGCCTGGGAAAGCTTCGAGGCGTGGCTCCAGTTTTTCACACATCGTCACATATCACAAATAGCACCATTAAAAAATACCGCACCGTACTGGCTTCTGTCTGTGAGGCAAAAATGAGCACAATACCACCAGCACTCGATTGGCAACCGTCATTCAACTGCACAAATATACAGCCCGACACACCGCCCCCTTCCAAGCCAGAACCTCCACCCTCCCAAATTAACATGGACGGGGAACACTTGCCCCCTCAAAGCACGGAAAAGAGCATATCTTATCCACTCAATGGCCTGCCACCAAAGAGGAGAAGGTATGCAACTGGTTGCCCTGCACGTTTCCTTCTTACAGAATTTAGGGTTGATGCTCCTCAGGCCACCGCATGTCAGTCATCACCCAAACCTCAGCGGAAATCCTCACTTGACACTTCCAGGTCACCAAACCCTGCAACCACCACAACCAGAACCACCTCCAGAGCACAAGGGGCACTCACTGCCTCCGATTCTGCAGCTTCTGCGGTACTACGGGAGGCCTTTACACCGGCAATCAAGAAACACCTCTCTCAGTGGAGGACATTGCGAACAAACCTGGAGGAGACACTGAATAAACTCCAACCCCCACCACCAGTAAACAACACCCGAAAATCCCAAACCAGAACCTAACCTCCATCCCTTCCCACTCACTCTAATTATTGTAAACAAACAACGAGGAACTTCTATCTTTGGGACTCACACTGCAGCTTTGGTACAGAAAAAGAAATCCGGGCTCCGTGAGGCCTTGTTGCTGGAGCATTTCCCACCACTGCCTCTGCACCAAACCATTCCGACAGGGGGCAAGCAGTAGGATTCCCCACTACCAGAGTCAAACACATGGGAGTGGTGAGCCCATGTTCTGGGACCAGACTCGATGTTGGCTTCCGTCAGAGTAATGTAGGGATGAAGGCGTGTGTAATGTGACCCGCATTCCCCGACGTAGTGCGTAACCAACTCCTCTTTTTCCTTCCGCAACGACCACACCCAGTCTGTGTGCTTTTTGCCTCAGATGACCTTTACTTTGGTGTTGCACCTACGGTTCCGTACTGTGAGTTCTAAAGTTCTAACAGTACAGGGCGTCCATCTTAATCATTTCCCATAAGCAACGGTTCCCGGAATGGTTCGGCTTGTTGGGGTGTGCGGGCCCACGTGCTCTGGCAAGTCCACGGTATCCACGCGGCTGGCGGCGGCGCTGACCAGCGCGGCGACGAGGGCGCGGGCGTCGCAGGCGGTCGGCGGGGTGCCGGGCGTCGGGGCGGACGGGGTGCTGCGCCAGGACACGTTCTTCGACCACGCGAGGGTGCGCGGGGGCCGGGGCACTGCGCAGCCGTCGCCCGAGTACCCGCAGTGCGTCGAGTGGTTTCTGTGGGACCACGAGTCGTCCCTGGACTGGCCCGCTTTCTTGGCTGCGCTCAGGATGCTCAAGTCTTGTGTGTGTATGGACTTGGGTGTTGGTGTGGCTGTGGTTATTTGCCTGTAGGGGGGGTATGTTTTGGGGTCTCATTTTTGGATATACTGCCTACAGTGGGGGATGACAAGGAGTGGGCAGTAGTGGATGGTTTCATATTGCTGGAGAGACCAGAGTGCTACAGCCTGTTGGATGCGGTGTGCTACATCAATGTTGACGAAGTGGCTCAGTGGCAAAGGAGACTATCTCGTGCCCAGTATGTCTCACACTGCTTGTTACTACCCCGTGACCTAAACAAAATAAGCCAGCACAACACAACACAACACAACACAACCTAACCCTCGAGTGTCTGTGTGTGCTTCCATGTGATGTGATGTGATTTGTTTTGTTTTGTCTCCACAGGTGGCTTCACGAAATAGACCCGCTGGGCACCGGTTCCGATGCCAACGGCGACAAGAACTACGAGCTGATTGAAATCTACACTCCTGCTGACCACATTACACACGCCAAGGCACAATCGCAGCTGGCATTCCCCCACGACGACCCCACCTTCGCTTGGCTGCACCTCTACTTTGTCCAGCTGGTTATCCCACAAGCCCGCCTGCAAGTCCTGCGCGCAAAGGAAATGCACTCCAGGCACTTGGCTGCTGCCACTGCCAGTCGTGGTTGTGATGGTATCCCAGCCATTACTTTGGAGATGTCCGACAACAGTGTCCCAAAGGAGGACACTACTGAGAAAATCACAAGCAACACTTTGGCATTTTTAGCCACTTTGTAAACAAATTAGTGAGGAAAAAGAATCTTGTTTTTTTTCCCCTTTTTGGTGTTGGTAACAAACAATTGAATGAATGTCTACCCCTATCACCTATTGTGGTGCTAGGGAGTTGTGTAATGTTGAGTAAGATGGGGTTTATCTGGCACAGAGGATATCTTACAACAGTGTGTCAAGTGAAAGTAAGGTAACGCCAGAAACAACAACTAGCACAGGAACAAGTCTGAAGGCAAGGCATGAAGTCAACGAGCGCTTGTCATCAGATAATCGGAGTACAAACTCCCATACAACAACAAAGAGCGGAGAGGAGGCTTGTGTGGCCGAAACAATTGGTGCGGCCAAACTCATCATTGCCATTGTCATAGAAAAGGAGCTTAGCACCATCAGGGTTTCACTGATGATTGGGTAAATCCAATTGGCCTTGATCTCCTTCAGGAGGGTTTTGCGTGCCTTGGGCACAAGGATAAAAGAGAACACAACTGACCCAAAGGTGATGTACATAATGGCTGTGATGGCCATAGGTGGAAGATAGCCAGTCCCAAGTTTAACGAAGAAATCGGAAAGCCCGATAGTGCACACAAGGGGTATAATGACAAGGTAAACATAGACTCCAGTGAAGCAGTGGGGCTTTTTTTCCTTTGGGGGTTCTGCTTTTTCTTGGGTATTATCAGGTAGAACTGTGCTGGGAATTGGTTCCTGACTACCATCACTTTCCTCTGAGATGGAGGCCCGGATCTCCTCAGAATTTGTTGAGACCTTCACATCAGGGGTTTCTTCCTTTGATGGTACTGTAGAGTACTCATACTGCGCATTACCAGAGTGTATGCAGTGTTTACACTTCTTTTGACAGATAAGCAACAGTGCTTGGAGGTCAACTGTGAGAAGAACAGCACCTACACATGTAATGGCTATGCCCACATATCCAAAAACGGAAATTTGCTCATGCAAGATCAGTACAGAAAGAACGGTCACAAGCAGGGGAGAGGTGTTCCTTGGGTTCAATAAGACAAAACCCCAAATAAATGTAATTATAAGTAAATAAATAAAGACGGGTGTGGGAGTGGCACTCCAAACCGACGATCATGCTTACGTCGGATCCCTCCAGTGCGAACACGTGAAGTATTGTCGCGGCACCTAGCATCAACCCACTCAACGCAGGCCACACAAAAGACATCGCTTCAACGGTAACTGACCCCCACCGCGTCAGAGCAGCAAACACAATCCTATATATATTGTGAATACCAAATCTCGCAGTAGAAACTCTACGAAATATGTACAATAGTGTGCAAAGCAGAAAGGGAAAGAAAAAAAATACCCCCAAGATAGCTCTACGAATCCAACCATAACCACGTAAGAGTGAGTGGTCATCACGTGCCGCGACACTGCCACCTTGTCGATCGTAACCACAACGCTCAGCATAAATGGCGTTATCAACGCGAAGCACCACGCCACAATGTCGTCACAGTACCACTCATCGCAGATCTCACTGTCTGAAAGCGACAACGACGACATCGACAAAGAAGACGCCATGCGTGCACCAGTGTAGTAGACTATTTAATTGTTGATAATTGTTTTTCTGATCAGAAACGAGATGGATCGGGATTCCGTAATTTTTTTCTGATTTCGGATGGGCGTTTCAAACGGAAGACTGAGGCGAGACTGGGGCGCTCACGACGACGGTAACCCAAATCCCTTCACCGTGGCGGTACTGGCCTCGGCCCATAATCAGTTCCTTGCCTTTGCGATGTCGTCCCACCCTCGGTGCGGCGCTGCTAGCCCTGCACGAGTCCTCTCCCGAGCACAACACACTGAGAACATATTGGCCTGACGATTCAAGTTCAGCAGAGCGTGTTGGGTTTGAAAGCCAGTTTCTCTGAAATCTGTCCGTTTTTGGTTGTTGGCACCTTTTTGGGTTTTCTCCCATAGAAAAGAACAGAAGAAAATAAATAGAACTTGATCTCTTAATGTAACCACGGGTGGCATGCGCAGCTCCGCGCACTCCCTGCAGGTTGACAACTGTGCCCCCCCAGGCATGCAGCGGGGTCTGTGGGCGGTGTGGGTGTGAGGTGAAAAGTCCGCCACCTAAAACAAATGTATGTGAGATGCGGAAAAAGAGAAAAGAGGCCACATATCAGTATCACAAGGTGCCAGAAATACAGAAATACGCTGTGGTGTGCAACGCTGGGAGCCTGGGTACCAACGCAACCTATCATGGTTGAGTGGGGTTATGATACAAAGGGAGGGGGATTTACCTTGGTGACAGGCTCTCCTGTGCTTGCCACCTCATCCAGAGGAGGTGACCTAAGGGTAGATGAGAAGGAGAACTGTGGGTTAAAGGACAACTTGCCTATATCAGCAGCCAACTACAACGGGTAACATTGAGTGTGCCATCATCTGCTGTTCCAAACTTGGTCATTCCGGGTGTCTGCCAGCATGTTAGTGGGACCAGGGAAGGCTATGGTGGGTACAAACCGAATTCCAAGTCAGTGAGGAACAGTTTCCAAA
>JAHLWZ010000097.1:748-15319 GCA_020536535.1 Pelomyxa schiedti | reverse complement strand
CGGCGGCTTGACAGCCACAGCTGCCCCGCTGAACAGGTCGTGGACAACCCAGCACCCGTCCTGGTACCTGCACTCAGCCCGGTGCCACTGGTCGACCCACACCCCGTGCGTCGCCCACAAGTGGCCGGGGACGCGCCGCGGTGCCCGGGCCACGCTGAGGAGCAGCGGGGACAGCACCACCGAGAGCAGCACGGTCGCGGGGCTGCCGCGGCGGCTCGGCGACGCGGACACGCTGAGGACGAGCACGGCGAGGGTGGGGCGGACGAGGCCGGACCACAGCAGGTCGCGCACGAAGTGGTGGGCGTGGTGGCGGCCCATGACCCCGAGCAGGGCGGCGTCGCGGCCGCACCTGGGGTGGCACCCGAGGGCCAGTGCCGCCATTTGGTCCCTCGTCATGCCTGCGCTGTTGTTGTCGCTGCGAAAAATCGGTGTCGAACCGGTTGCCATCAGTTTGTTTTCGTGCGCTGAATCTCCCTCGATCGAGGAGGAGGAGTTCGCAGAAAGCCATCAGTGAGTTCTAGAACTACATCGCCACAGTGGCAGGGGCGGGCTTCTTCCACTCTTTATCTGTCAGACTCTGTACTGAGTGATCACGATAACGAGGACAACAGGCACGAGCAGTGTGAGTTTCACGACGTCGATGAGCGTGTACCTTAGGACTGACTCGGATGTGATGTGCATGCACAATCAATACACTGTACGATTGATGTGGTACATTGTGTGTGCGTGTATGGTAATGCATGCATGGCTGTGTGCCAAAGTGTCCACTCACACATACTCTAACCAACCCACAAACAATATTACTGTACGCGATACTAGATGAGGTTGATTGTGGACACGCTGTGGAGACAATCGTCGGGAATATCGCACACCGAGCTGTCAGACCACGTTCTCGGTGGCTCGTGGGTCAAATGGGGGTTGAACACAGGTATTCTTTCCCTTTTTACTTCACACTCCTCAATGACTTGATAGAGGCAACATGCTCAAAGTGCAATGGGAAAAACGGAGAACCAGTGGAAATGTCACTGTGGAGTCTGCCGGATATCGCAACCAGCTTTGATGTTCATTCTCACTCAAATGAGATGATTGCATTTCACCTCACTCCAAAGTGTTCATCCACAAGGTGGTGAAAATTCTAGTATTTATTAATACATACCTGACATTACATCAAAGGTGTTTGTATAATTCCATAATATATTATTTTTTTTTTTTTGTTGTACCCAAATTTTATTTTCATTCTGGCAGAACACACATCAAGTCTAAGATAGTGTACCTCGTGACCACGATTCCCGGCATTGGTACTTTCTCATCAAACCCCATCTCACTGTGCTCTAGACCTAGCAACCACCACCAACCCCGGTTATCAATCCCCAGATTAATGCGACCTTTTGTGGCTGCATCACCACCACATCTGCACCCGCTCACAAAAACCAACAGTTACCTCGCAACACCAGTAGCACCAGTCCAGAGAGAATACACCAGCGCACTGGACTTGGTCTCCCTCAACACCATGTCAAACAGGCAATACATTGTAGACAGCCGGTTCGTTCCAAAGCGTGTGTGAACACTCTCAACATCGAAAGCAAACCTAACTATGCATTTCCTCTGTTGCACTCTAATCTGAGTGGCAGTTCCGGAATCCACCATTGCAGGTATCCCAGGACGAATCTTCCGTAACAGTATGTACACACTCGATTGATTCAATCAAGGATTCTAATTCTAATCTGTCTTAGTCGCACTTTTTATTATTATTAATAGATAGATTAATCTCCAAAAACAAACACAGGGCCGGCTATTTTTGTTTCCATAATGTCAATACAAGAAGACAACTTTGTCACTCTGTTCAAATTTATGAGTGAATTCCAGTCTTCATTGGAGTTTACTGTTCAGTATGGGAAGATTTCAAGTTAAAGATCCTGTCTCCCACGATTTTCTTTCTCACAGTTCCACATAGGCAACTTGTTTGTTCTGGCAGCCATACACAAATCCGTGGAGAATTTCTACCGCCGGAGTGAGGTGCGGTCAGAGTGCATCACAGGAAACAACCCATTCCACGTGGACTTCACACAACCAAACCCAATCCTCAAGTTCCTTGGCTGGGCCAACAATACATTCTCCCAAAGTATTTTCTGAGCTAACACTCAAATTGGCTGAATAAAATAATCAACAGACCGGAACGCTCAGGATCGGCGGTCTGGTGTTCTTTTTATTCAGCCAATTACCACAACAAAAAGTTCCCCTTTTCTACTACAAGACAGTTTCCTTGTTGATTCTTCACCAGCATCAGAGTTTTTTTCCGATAATCCACAATGACTGATGATGGAAGTGCAAGGTGAAGTGAACTCTGTGTACATCGACGACGTGGACCCACCGGCACGGCACACCTATTTCGAGTTTTCCGATGTTGTGTTTTCAATCAACAGCTGATGGTGAAGCTGTTGCTTTGATTGTGGCAATGCCTGTGGCAGTGGGTTTGGTGTCAAACAAGACGTTTGGGGTGAAACTGTGCATGAACCGGTCGGTGGACATGGAAGTGGTAGTCACGGAATATTCTGAGAGTGGAACAGCTATCTTGGTGGTTGATATGGAACAGACCTACAACAACAGGAAGCTAGTTGTTTTGAGCACAACCACTTGTTCTGCTCCTGCACCTCTCCTCTTTCATCATCTGGTAGTTCTGCGGAATGGTGGTCATCATCCTCACAATTCTTTGCTGTGATCTCAATGGATCAGAAGAAGTCTGTAGTATTCTGTGTGGAAGCGAGCACAACAGGTGCCTCCCAGCTCCTGATACTGCCAGGCCCTGGTGACATTCAAGTGCTGGGCGCGTACAGCGTGACGGACTCGTTGTTCTGTGTTTCATACACGGCAAGAAGTGCATTCCATTTCTCCAACTCACATAACCAGTCGTGGGAACCCAAAGACCTCACATCCGCCATGGAGGCTGTAGTTCTGAGACTAAGAATGGTTTACGGGAATTTCCATTCGACAACTTGGTTATTTGATAAAACGAAAAAGTTCAGCTTGATGTCGCCCGCAAGTTGGCGTAGACGTTATGTCCCGAAAACTTTCGTCGCCGAATGAGCTGAGAGAATGAGGATTACAGCGGATTACGATAGGAAAGTTTCGGGGAACCCCAAAAAGCAATGACTTTGAAGCGATCGAAAAACACAAAACACAACAAAAACAATAATACAAAAACAATAATACACAAACTGCCTACGGTTGGACGTTTAAGCGCCAATGGATCTGTCATACCCGCGCGAGGTTGGAGTCTCCTATTCGGCCAGTGGCCGCATTATGGGAGGAACACCCAACCACGAGCTGCCAATCCAAAATTCACTTCCAATTTCACTTCAAAAACAAAAGCCACAACAGCCACCCACTTATCTCTACACTTCCACAATACCTGCAAGCACAGCAACCAACCCAGCACCCTACAAGCACAATAACCCTGTGTTATCTACTGCGAAACAATTCCCAGAAGACTCGCACTGCCGCGCAACTGTATGTCTCCCATTCATACTTCTGAGAGAAGGTATTCCTTCTAAACCATCTGAATCCCTTTTGTAGGGTAAACATTGTGAAATCCCGGCCTCTGTGGGAGAGGTTCCCCACCCTTGCAATTTTCCCCTTCCTCAGCAACGCTTTGTTAAGGTTGACAGCTACTTCACATTCAAATTCACATTGATTACTTTTTACTTTAAGGCTGAAGACAGTAATAATTACAGAAATAACGTGTATATAATGGGTGATTCGTCACTCTCTCAAGACCCTCCTCGTCTATCCATCAGCCCATTCACTGTTAAGACCACCAAGCCCTTTACCGTAAGATATCCCGCTATTTCAAGGAAAAAATTTTGAACTATTTTTCAAGATGACTCTCGACGTTTCACATACTTGGATGAAGTATCAGAGTCTCTCTGAGGAGGATATATATAGGGCCGCAGCACATGCCACATGCTATGAGAAGCGGCAACATGGTAAGCATTTGTAGTAGTTTTCCTCAATTTGAACAGAGCAGATGACACAGTGTGGATCACTTTTTACAATTGGTACTTGGGCCAAGGGATTCTCTCCTGATGATTATGATATTCTTCGTTTTACCTGTAGCGGATGCACATATAATGGCTCTTCATTAATGTAAACCTCTCCAAAATAAATGCAATCCCTGATGTTATCACAGAGATCCATTTTACACTCCTCTCCTCTATTATGTCATACATTTTACCAACCTCTTTGGTGTTAAGTCGAATCCTTTTATTCTCCGCAAAGGAAATTCCCGCAGTACAAGTTTTGTTGCCCTTTATTTCTTATTGATCATCTGCAGAGCGCGGGCCGCCTTCAGAAGAGTCCCAGGCTTCAGAGGGTTCTATGAATCCTTCCTCCACTTCCCCACATACAGCTGTTTGGCACTTTGTTACACCCAGTATGATCAAGAAATATAGAACTGACGGAGTACCGGAACGCCTTGTCAGTGGCAACACAACTGGACGGCCGTCGCCATCTGTCACACCTATTCCCCTTGATGCTACTATTCCCTCCCAAGGTGAACAAGGAACCACCGCTAACTATTCCACGCCAATGAATCCAAGTGCAAACCTAGTGATTACTACTACTATAGGATACCCCGGCTATAATGCTAACAGCCTTACTGCGGTTAATTCTTCTGTAAGTTCGCCCCCCTCGCTTCATTGCAATAACCAATTCTCAGGAAGAAGGTCTGTGAGACGAACACACCCAATTTTTGTCTGGACGTGGATACTGTATTTATTGTTAGTGTTAGGTGTATAAAACAATAAGAAACTGGTTTTGGCAAAAAAAAAAAAAACAAAATAAATATTTATTTTGTTTACCAGCATACCACAGTAGCCATTAATAAATAAGAAATTATCACAGGCCAACATAAGATTGACAATAAAGGCACCACTCATCACTTCTTCGAAATCGCTTTTTACGCAACTTGTATTAAAAGTTTGGCAAACTCTGGCCTGTTGGTCGATAGGTACCTGGGTGCTAGAAAAGAAATTTAAATGAACGGGGTGACGGGCAGTGGAGGAATCGATAATGGGAGAGGGTCCGCTGGTGTGACACCGTTCCCCGGATGTACCGAATGTGCCGGACTTCGTTCTAATCCTGTTTCTGTATGTTTTGTGCTGAATTGGGATAATTTTATTACTCTTGCAATAAGTCTTTTGTTTTTAACACCTACTTACGTTTATGTGCCCAGCTGGGACACCACATAAGTCAATGCCACATGTCGAATGTTGCACCCACACCCAGACCTCTCAGTCCACCGAGACAACAACCAACCCCTTCTACCTCATCACCATGTTCTGTGCAATCAACAGCTCTCAGTTCAACAGGGCAATCACTCACAGTGATACCTAATTCCGCAAGTACACAGAAGGAACCCTCCGAACAACCAAAGCGACCGTTTTTAAGTTGCACCCATTATTCCGCTGCACTGCCTTTTTCGCATTCCAACACAAACGTAATCACAACATCGCCTACTACCAGTACTTGTACTACTCTTACCGGCCACAAACGACCTGCTGAAAGCTGCGATCCAGTAGGATCACCTCCTGTGCCTAAACATTCAACCACACCCACAAGCAGGGACTTGAAAAAACGGCCGCCGACTCCTCCACGCACAAGACCAGCAGAACAACCACAACAGAATGAAACTTCACAGGTATTCACCTCTCCGCTTCAACTCTCTTTCTATGACGTAAATTCCCCATTTCAGGTTGCTTCCTCGTCCGCTGCAAAAAGGGCAAGAAGAAAACCACTTATTGAATGCAACATATGTAATAAAGAGTTCAATGAGAACAGGCTTTTTAAGGGTCACAATTCAGAGGAACACAGAGGAGAGGCAACTGCTTTCTGGAAATGTAAGGAGTGTGGGAAAAAATTTCCAACACAGAAGGCCTATGCCATTCATTGGAGGGACAAGCACACAGTGGTCTGTATTCTTTTGTTCTTTCCTTTTTTCCTTTTAACACCGAAACAGGGTAGGCTTACTTCAGAAGACATGGCAGACATTCGGCAACATATTTTCCGTGCCTTTGAGGAAGCACTGAGCTGTTTTGGATTAGTCATTCCTGAGGTTACAATGACGAATCTGAGAGGGAGTGACAGAACTCGCGCCCTCACTTCCACTTCCACTTCCGTTTCCACTTCCACTTCCACTTCCACTTCCACTTCCACTTCCACTTCCACTTCCACTTCCACTTCCGCTTCCGCTTCTACATCCACCTCCACGATGGCGCCTGAAGTTACTCTCTACGAATCTTCTCTTCACGATTCGCAGAAAACAGAAGCAGTGAGATTCCTGGAAAAAATCCTGTTAAGCTTTACCTTGCCAGAGAAATGCCAGTGCCTGGAGGTGTTGATCCTTGTTCCACCTCGAAACACTCTTTTCAACCAGACACGCGAGAGAGTTTCTCAGTTTGAAGAACATCTGAAAAGAACAAATAGTGGCATCCAACCAAATGTCACGATACACGTCATCAAGGGCAACAACTACTCAGAAAGCAAGAAAGCATCAGAAGATTTCTTTGCCAATGCAACGGAATTCAAGGATGATCCGAATTACTTCTTCCTCATGATCCATGATGAGTGCCATTGGGGTGTCAAGATGCGGGAGGTGGAAAATGAATCCAACGGCGAGAAACAAGTGAAGTTTTCACAGATTGGAGAAATACTCAAAGATACACTAACGCACCCGGGGTCAAACTTTTTGACCATCCAAGTTTCAGCAACTGCATGGAATCAAATAGACTTGCTTCGCCACTCTCTGCAGGGAGATGGTGAGTTGCAGATACAGGAACTAAAATCTCACATTCATGCATGGGAAACAACAATTGACCACCAAGCAAAATATTATGGAAGAGAGAGGCTCATTGCCGAAAATCCGCCTCATATTATTGCCAATGATGACCTTGACGCCCACATGACGGACTTTATCAACTCTCTGCATCTTGATCCCGGTTTACAAAAAAAACTTCTGCATTTAAAAGATAGATACACTGTTGCAAGCCTCATGAGTTACGCTGCTGCTTTCATCAGGCTTCACCTGAGGAAGCATATGGCTTCCCCTCAATCAGAACTTCCCAGTTGGACTCAGCTTGGAGTTACCGAGACAAGCCAAGCTGTTGATACACTGCTCAGTGGAGGGATTGTGGCAGTTCGGTTGCCTTCTGGTTTTGCGAAGTTCTTCGGCAATTTGATGTCCCATTTGCTTTCAGCATTGGGAGTGACAGAATTCTTTTGCATTCAGGATGCTGTTGATTCAGATGGTGAAAGCAAGACATCAGTTTCGCAAGAATGGTTTCAGATTCTTCCCCCATTCACTGGATATCAGAGTTTGAGGGGTCCCTGCTTGCTCATTCTCGTTGAAAAGGTAACTGTTAAATTACTTGGACTCTTCTCATGTTCAATCAAGGCGAGGATGGGTGACACAATGCCGGAGAAATTCCAGCTCTTTGATCTGCGTGCACGGTATACTCCCAGCAGAACAAATTATTTCACGTATTCTTCGTTTGTTCAAGACATTGGGCGTGCGTTCAAGTGGGCACTTTCACCTGAAAGCTGCCCCCGTGTTCTCCTGAACTCACGGGCCTTTCAATTTGCAAAGAATCCAATTGAAGCACTTTCATCGGCAAGAGGGAAGACAACACTTGATTCAAGCCTTGAGAAATCATCAGAAACTCCTGATGAAGAAGAAGAGGAGGTAAATGCACTTAGCCATTCAACATATATATTTCTAACAACACCGCACATCAGGATGAGGAAAGCCAAGTGGAATCACTTGCCGTTTTTTTCCATCCTGAAGTCATTTGGAATCCTACTAAAGTTTCCGCTTGGAGATATTTGAAGGACGAAGTTAAAGATGACCTACAACAAAGAATCAAGAACCGGTTCGTGATTTCCGCGGAGCCACAAATTGGCAAAACTGGGATGTATTTGCACTTCATTGAGCTCCTCATTCACCGCTTCCAGTTGCCGGCTCTCAATTCCCAGGATAATTTTTACACTCTCCTTCACCTTCTGAAAAGGGAAAATCCGCAAAAGTTGCATGACCTCATTCAGAGTGACCCCGTGACAAGGCAAAAGTGGCACCGGTTCATTGCACTCCAGGATGAGAGGTTCCGGTCAATGGAACCCGCATCAGTTCCAGTGAGAAGAGCAGCAAATTACATCCTCCACCTAATGAACAACGAATTACATGAAGAAAAAGAAATACGAGTTGCTGACATGGGCTGCGGAAGTTGTCCGCTTGCTAAAATCATGCTTGATCATCCCCGAGTCAAGGTATTATCGTTCCACTCCACAAAATAATAATTCCCCAAACCCAGTGAATAAGTAAATCAACAAAGAGCAAGTTGACTAACATGGCACCAACCAAGGTAACCAACATTGACCATGAGGATGCCACAGAAGACTTATTTCCGATTCACAAGTGCAACTTCATTCACACAGGAGCTCCTGACAGCCACTTTGACGTGGTTGTGTTCGTCCTGTCAATCGGCTGGGGTAACTCACTGAGGGCAATTGCGGCTGAGGCCAAGAGGATATGCAAGCCCAATGGGCATGTGTTCATTGTGGAGCATTACATGTGCTGGCGCCGGGGTCCTGGCAAGGCAATCAAGGAACTGTTCATGAGTGATGACTTGGGATTCACGTTCCCCACGCCCAGGAAACTGGACAAGGGATACTTCAGCTTGCTGTTCAAACTGGACAAATCTGAGGGCTGGTAACCAGAAGCCCTTTTTGTTTGTAGAATACTCTATTTATTCTAACAATTCAAAAAAAAATTTTTACTTGCCAACTTTATGGTGAAGATGTTCTTCTCAGGCTTTCCCGGTTTGGTGTGAGTTTGCGGGCTAACCAAAGCATCGAAAGTCACAATGGCAAAAGCCACCGGTTCCTCCATGCGGGTGGCTTCACCTTCCCTTCCCACAAAACACACAGGCAAGAGTGCGGATTTTCGCATCAGCACCGAGACTGGGAGTGGGCAGTGAGTAGAACACAACCACACAACTGAAAGCGGATCAATTGTAGATATTCTCTGAGATTGAACAAAAGTTCAATCTCGCAGAAATTCGGCGATTTCGCTGTCTCCAAGAAAAAACTTGGTTGGTGGGTACACGAGGGAGCGTGAAACAAACAAACACATACCCGAAACACTGATTTTGCTGTTGCCAATATATAGTATTGTACAATACTATAGTACTTTCGGCTTGTTTTTTTACTCATGACATCCCGAGAGGTGGTTTGCACTTTTTTTATATTCCTACATACATGTACAGAAACAAAACAGAAAAAAAAATGTACAAGAAATGCCAATATATAAGAACAGGGCGATAGTGCAGCAATTGAAAAATCACAACGCGCCCACGGCCACCATCACCACCACAAAAACACGCCGGAAGACGAAGAAGAACAACCTACCAACACCGAACGCGTTGAGGAGCAGCAACAGCAACATTCCAGGGACAGGTCATTCACTCCCTCATCGGCGTCAACATCGCCGTCGCCTTCACAAAAGCATCACCACCGCCACCACCACTCGAGGTCATCAACCCCTGAGAGGCCTCCTCTTTCAACTTCAACTTCTTCTTCCTCCATCGCGGCCGCTGCAACAGCAGCAGCAGCAGTTGTATCATCGGCGGCAAGCCCTGTGATCCTTACTCACTCGATTTCGGTTTCTGCTGGTTTAGCTGAAAGTGCATCACGGCACCACGGGCATCACCACCGCCATGGCTCACGGTCCAATTCGACTTCCCCATCTCCGAGCCCTCTTTCTAGTCCTTCCCACTCCCGCAAGCACTCTGCTAGTCATACCACGAGCACAACTTCAACTACAACCACTTCACACTCAGGAACACCTAGTCCTGTGTATCCAATGCATACACCACAGATGCCACGCCCGGTATCCCCTCTGAGAAATGGGGCAACATCGGCCCCAGTTTCACCTGTAC
Source organism: Pelomyxa schiedti (assembly GCA_020536535.1). NCBI lineage: Eukaryota > Evosea > Pelobiontida > Pelomyxidae > Pelomyxa > Pelomyxa schiedti. The sequence goes on along the minus strand of JAHLWZ010000097.1, from coordinate 5,333 downwards.
TTACCTCTGCTGCTGCACACAGTGACGATGAGGCTTACCAAGAATTTCTGGACCAGGTATGCCCCTGTAGACTTCTTGCTTGTGTAACACTTTGTAGCCTAGTGCTGCTTCAATGCGAGAAATGATGCGGAACAGCAATCGATACAGCCCTGCAGATTCCAACGTTAAGAACACTATCTCTGATATGCAGGTTGGCTCCATACATTGGGTTTTACATTTAATTTGGTTCGTTCCTTTTGCAATTAGACTTCAGGAGACGTTTTCATTCTGTGCAAAAATAAAGGCCCTCTCAAAGTAAATGTCAAACTTAGTCATGACAAACATTATCTCGTTGTTGCCCCAGTAACTATTGAACGGGATCGCATGCGTTTCACTGTTGTTTCAGGCTGTACGTAATTACCCTAAACTTCTCCTATTTCATCTTCCCCAAAAATCACTTGACCCTACAGATCCTAAGCTGGTTCTTCTTGATCATATACATGAACTACTTCAAGGTCAATACCACTCATCCTTTGCCAAGTGCCGACTTCAGGATAAGCTTGACTGCAGTTTCAGCATCATATGCAAGAAGTGAGTGCAATCTTTATGAAAATTTTCTCGCTGTTACAACGCCAGCCTAGTATTCAATTCGACTTGGTGGCTGACAGTAAAGAAAAGCGAGTAATATGGGTTGCAGCCTTGGAGCATCTTGTTGAATCCGGTGCAACTCCTATGGTGCGCTTTGTTGACAGTGCATGGAGAAGTGAGAACTTAACTTGGATCAACTTCGAGCAAACGAATCAACTACTGTTGAAGCTGTGTGTTTCCCTTTACCTGGATTTTTACCCTTTTGTGTCTTAATTATTTTTAGTAACTTCAAGCCGTCCAAGTCCAGTTTGAAGTCTAGATTTGCTGTATATTCCCGCACAAATGAGTATGTTGCCTTTTAACAAAACGATAGGAACTTGCAGTAAGCAAGCCCGGATTTCTCAACTTCGGAAATTTCCGTGTTCTAGTCTATGCTTTGTTACGCAGAAAAGAAATTGCAGAGATTTTTGGCCAATTTTCATCCACAGGAGGAAGCACACTTACCACTTCCGATCTGATTTCTTTTCACCAGCAAATTCAGCAAGTTCTCTATTTCATTCATATTGTAGTAGTTCATATACTGTAGGATATGGAGTTCAATGAAGAGGATGCTGAGGCTGTTATGAGGAGATTTGGTGATAACCAAGCTGACCTTGGCTCACGAGTCGTTCCAACTGAGCTTTTTTTGCACGAGTTTGAGGGATACCTTTTATCCAAACATAATTCCATCTTCCGCCCAGATATGGGGATGATCCATCAGGTTTTCCTATAATACCTCATTGACAATGGTTAAAATACTTATAGGATATGACTGCCCCTCTCAGCTTCTATTACATTCGTGGTTGCCGACCACTGACATCTATGGAAGAAACTTTCCGTTTTCTAAAAAGGGGTGCTGGCAGGTATCTAGAAGGTAACTACAGTGGAGATCAAATAGCAAATAGCACCACAACATATTAACATCAACCCCAAGTTTCCTGCTATGAAGGCAAAGAAGATGACTTTAAGGAGGTTCTCAAGTTGGTGAAAGAATACGCCTTTACTATAAACATGTAAGGCAAAAGTACACCACCTAAACCTAATCAAATAAAAGGTTTCCGCTCATATTGCACTTGCATGTTCATGGCTCTCCCGCATCACAGGTATTCATTAGCATTTTTTAAATTCTATCAGTGACTTCCCCAGTCGATTCTTGCTCAAGCAATTTCGTCTATCCTTGAGGATATTATTGCAAAACCTCTTTGTATGGAGAAACCAGATTTGAAGTTTTTACCCTCCCCCACTACGTTGCGAGGGCAAGTCCTTCTGATGGTATTTTGAAAATCTGTTGCCTTGGCTTAAATGTCGCAGGGAAAAGTCGATCAGGTTGTGGATGCAATCGGGAAACACTTCTTCTTACACACATTTACTCCTGAAACCTTTCCAAGTGATCTCAGTGTGTAATTTCATTATTAGGTTTTTCCTTCTCTGACAACTAAACAAAAAAGACAGAGTGAGACCCTGGGATGTGTTGTGCATTGGCGAGAAAGACTTCTCAAGTTATGATGCTGTTAGATTTGTAGAGTACGGAAAAAATACTCCTAAAATGTCTCCTTTTGACCCTTCCCAGGCATACAAGAAAATTCATGACACAGGTTCATGCCCAAAAGAAAACCCATGGTTTTGATCCAACTGCTGCATGGGCTGCAGGAGTTCAGATAACTTCCGTTGATCCAGATGACGAGATCTCAGCACCACTTGCAGAAGGTAATACATATTACAAATATGCTGAATCTAATCCAAGAAATAAGGGAAATTCATGCAAAATGGATCTTGTGGCTACTTGAGAAAACAGTGGTTCATGACAGCTGACCCCGTTTCATTTGAGGACTGTGTAACCTACACAAGCCCAGAGGAAATCAACACAGTTCATAAATTGAGCATACAAGTGCTTTTCACATTGCGGCCTTATTCCCTTCACCTAACCTCACATCAGGTATTGAGTGCACGGGTACTTCCAAAACTGGAGAGTGAGTCTCGAACAGTCGATCCTTATGTGCAAATCGAGGTCTGTGGGAATTCTGAGGATTATGCCTGCCACAAAACAAAGCCAATTCGTAGACTGTTCCTTCCATGCCCATCCTGTCTAACCTTCTTTAGATACAAATGGGTTTAATCCTGATTGGATAGGGAAATGTGCACCATTTGAGTTCCACATTGCCGCCAGTTCGCATGCTTTGCTATTTATACGGTACACTATAAAGCCAAGCTCCCTGGCTGCTTTAATTATTCTATACCTCAAAGGGTTATGGATTTGGGAAGTCGGCAACTTGCTTATTACACTCTTCCCGTCAACTGTATAAGACCTGGCTTAAGAGTCGTGCATTTGAAGAGTCTCAAAACCAAGCTTCCAGCACCCTGCACCCTTACCTTGAGGTACACAGACTGCCATATCGAAATCTCAAATTTTTAGAATTAATGTCTTTGCAAACCCCTCTCCAAAATATCCTCTATGCGAACAACTGGAAAAAATCCCTCCTGTACATTCCCCCCTAATAACAGGTCAGAAAAACTTACTGCATTACATAGGAACTAGTGGAATTCGGATATAGGCAACAAGTTGTTGCTTCTATTTCCGGCCCTGATGATGAATCGGATTCCGGAAAGTCTATTCCCATGTATGGCATCTATGGCAGGGGTATAACCACATACCCCATTGATAGGAAAACGAAAGTTCATGTGTGCCATTTTCATTCAAAAACAAATTTCACCTCCCTCCAGCTTGGCAGTCCGATATGTGACCGATACCATATTGCTGCATTTCATGATCGGCTTGCTTATTGCATTGCTGACGGCTGTAAGTTTTAGTTACCTGTTGTGGAAACTCAATTTTGAGGCAGGTAATTGGGGAAATGCACCACGAGAGGCAGCAATCAAAGTTACAAATACATTTATTCGAATGGTTTCAGATGACATAAGGTAAAAATATGGGTTGGAGACCCTAGTACTGACACTTTTTAGTTATATAAAAACAACAAAAGATGCAGGATTTATGATGGCAAGGGGTCTAATTTGTGGAAACCGCTCCATATCAGAGGGAATGCAGATTGGGTTTGCTCTCCAATCTTCCTCTCCTCTAGTAACTTGTAATAGAGAAACTGCCGGAACTACCACTTTCCTGGGTGGCGTTCTTCTTCCTTTCCCAAAAACCACCGAATCGGGCGGCAAGGGCAAATCTAAATGGTGTTCAATCAACCTCTCACTTGGAGATTGTAAGGTTTGTGAAGCTGGAGTACATAACGGAACTAACCGAATGTTTAGATTTTCTGTTGGCGATCACGTGAAAATGAACTAGTCGACATTGGGGGTTCAGCACGCTACAATTTGGATAGTACAGACCCAGGAGGTCGTCTAGGCCCATACAGGGATTTCCTGAAACCAGATATGAGAAACTTCCGTGTTACACATGCCGAAGTATTCACAGGAGATTTACTTCTTCTCATGAGGTAGGGAGCCACAAAAGTAATTCCGACGCTAACAAAAAACCCATAGTGACGGCGTCCATGACAACTTCGAGCCTTCCTTGCTCGGTATAAGGCCCAAAGATGTTGACCCAGCTTTAGCGGACTTTCCAACGTGGGAAGCTGCATGCAAAGCCAAATCCGAGCTCACAATGGGCATTGCTCACTCATTCATGTGAACACCTAATCCCCTTTGTACGCGAACTTACCAGAATAGGATAAATGGTCTGACCGCGAAAATCCGCACCATCATCGATGAGCACGGAGCCAATCCGGAAATGATTGTTAACTCCCTGTTGGAGCACTGCGTAGCCACAACACAGTCCAGCAGGTTTACTCCCATTCCCCACTCCTCTTCCTGTCACGTTAATAACCAAAATTCACAGAGAATTTGTTGAAGAAAATCCCAAGCAGAAGCTACCCTCAGACTACACAATGTACCCAGGCAAACTAGACCATACAACATGTGTTTGCATTGTTGTTGGCGCAAACCCAAAAACCACAAAGGCCGGCACAAG
>JAHLWZ010000096.1:706-14507 GCA_020536535.1 Pelomyxa schiedti | reverse complement strand
CTGGAAGAACAGAAAACGGCACTGAATGGTGAAAAGCAAAGCGCACTGGAAGATCAAAAGGCAGAACTGAGTGCTGAAAGGCAAACTGCACTGGAGCATCAAAAGGCAGAACTGAGTGCTGTTTCCTGTTGCTTGAGTGCGTTCTGCTTCTCGGCATCCAGTGCACTTTGCTTGGCTGTGTTGAGTGAGGCCTCTTGTTGCTCCAGTGCACTTTGCTTTTCCGAGTTCAGTGATGCTGCTTGCTGCTCCAGTGCTATTCTATTAGTTTCTTTTTCTTCGTTCAACTCTTCTTTCTTATGTTCGAGTTCTTTCTCTAGTTCTGCTATGCGATGGTTAAGTTGGTCTTTTTCTTTGTTGTTTTCTTGTTCTTTTTCTTCCCAGATGGTATTTTCCTTCTCTCTTTCCATTTGATTCTTTTCTTTTTCTTGGTTTATATTTGCGACTTCTTGTCTGATAGCTTCAAGTTGTATCTTTATGATGTTATGTGTATTCTTAGATATGATTGATGAAACCTGATTTTCTTTTTCAGTTTCTTGTAGCTCCAATGTTTTTTCTTCTAAACATTGTTGTGTGTCTGCCAGTTTCTGCTCGAGACATTCGTTGGCTTGCTGCTTTTGTTCCAGCAGTGCATTCTGAGATTCATTCTTTTCAGTCATTCCTAATGTAAGGGGAAACAACTGAGACTTAGAAACTGTGGGGCTACAAACCTTTGAGCTGTTCCTTTAATTGATCATGAATTTGTTCGTACTTTTCTTTTTGTTCTCGCATTGCATCCATGTGATTCCTTTTCTTATTTTGGTACTGCTACAACAAATCATTCCTACATACGCTTCCTTGGTGGCTATTTCTTCCTTATGGACAATGATTATCCTTTCCATTTCTCTCTTCATCTTGATTGCTTCTTCTCTCACAACTCTGCAATAGTCACGAAGTTGATCTCTCTCCACCCCAAGTACTGCTGTCTGCTTCCTCAGAACTGCCAACTGTTCCAGTTCTGTGGAAATAAGGAAAAATTATGGGTGAATAGCTGGAGAGATATTTTAGTGGCAAAAAAGGAGACTTGGAACCTCGTGGAGCACAAGCCAATGTATCATCATAGTTTGCATCATAGTTGGCAAAATCTACACGCTCGCTTTCGTCATCTTCCTCTGGATCTTCAACTTCTGTTCTAAGAACTTCCGTTTCTTCCTCTCTGTCAAGTTGTGGATTAAAAAAAAATGGAGTCTTTGAGAGATGAGGGAGAGTTACGTTGCTGGAGTTCCCATAAGATCACATGTAACTTTCACCTGGTTTTATTAAACCAAAAATAATGAATACAAACACAACATACTAGCAGAAATATAGAGTCTTTCTTCCGCCTTATAGGAAGGCATACACATACTGGAACACCAGTAATATCCGCAAAGAAACTTAGATCTAACTTCACAGTCCCCAGGGCAGTTTTTTTCTTTCCCTTTGCCTGAAAAAATAAGATTTTATAAATGAAAAGAAATGGAGGCAATACTTCTTTGAGAGTGAGTTCTATATTCTGTGACAGAAATCAGTCAGAGGAAAAAAATAGAATTAAATAAAAAGTTTACAATAACCAACCTTCCTATCCCAACCCTGAGGTGTCTTGAATAGCGTGCAGACCAATGTGACGTTTTCATTGAACTCCACCACAGTCACTGGAGGCGCGAAATGTGGCACGCCAATCAGCCCAAACTTATTGTGCATCATTCCCACCATTGCAGCAACCATGGCAGGATTGACCTGCGGCTGTGCACCACTAGCTCCCGGCGTACTGGCACTAGTTGTTGTGCTAGTTGCCGATGTTGCCGTTGTGCCAGAAGCCGAAGCTGAAGCAGCAGCAGAACCCCCAGGCCCAGTAATAACTGAAGGAAGTGTTGCTGTGGCCACTGGTGGAGGCGGTGACAGTACAGCAGACAGAGCAGCCGTAGCAGCTGCGGCAGTTGACTGCACCACCGGCTTGGTCTCTATAACACCCCTGTTTACAACCTTGTCACCACGACGCCACGCCACAAACACACCATAGTCAGGATCCCCGCCACTTTGGGGAACACCCCATGCGCTCACAAATGTCACCCTGTATCTGAAGCTACCTCCCTTTTGCTTTTTGTTGAACATTCCAGTTGTATGAATTCAACAATTCACACTGGTCTCTCCCTCTTTTCCTACTCTCTCACTCTTTACGAATTTCAATGCAAAGTTACGTCCTCAGTGGTCCCACAACTTCTTGGTTTGTTTTTTTCTTTTGGTTTCGTCTTTTTTTTTTTTTTTTTCACAGCTTGTTGCAGAGGTGGTCAGTAGCACAACACCCAACCAACAAACACAGAAAAAAAAGAGGAAAAAAAAACAAAAATACGTGGAGGAAAAAGACCGGGGGCGGCTTGTTGATCTCTGATGAGTGGGACGTGATCACGTAAGACTGTCGTCCTCTTTGGCGTTAAAACTGCTCTGCTCAGGCCAATAAACCTCGCTACGCGTCGTACTTCCCCCGAAAAAAAAAAAAACAAGTAAAAACGAGATCGCTGCGTCGAAAAGAAGAAAAGGAACAGACAAAATCTCTGTAAAATTTCGCTTTACAACTGTTGTCCCTGGGATTTCCGTCAACTGAATTGAATATGAAGATATTGATTCAGGTCATCAAGATACAGAGCACGAAGGGAGCGTGATTGTGGTGCCGCCGCTGTTGTTCGCGGGCTCCGGAGTGACCACGAAAATTTCGTTGGACTGCAGGGAGCACACGAGTGCACTTTCTCTGACATCGAGAGTGTAGAGCCTCACAACTTCCGTGGATGTGATTGTAATGCTGGCTAGTAATTCCAGGTCCATGGAAAGTATCATGATGACACTGGTGAGCCGCAGCGAAACGGCGCAGAAAAGCTTGCCGTCGTAAAAATCGGTGGCTTCTGAGGCACCTCCAAGGTCTCGCAAGTGCAGCAGTGTCTGGGTTTGAAGGTCCCATTGGCACACTGTCCTGATGGAATCACTTGTATAGAGGTACCGGTCCCCAACGGGAAGTGTGGCTAAATAATGAAGCGGTGCCTTCTCTCGTCCCAGTGTAAATGCTGGCTCCCCGGTCGCAGTCCTTGTGGAAGTTGAGGAAAAATAGTGGATGGTTTCAAATTGTCAATACATAAAGAATGGCAACGTGGATTTTGTGGCGCCTGTTACCCACTGCTTATTTGGGCCGCAGAATCGAACGTCATACCAGCCGACAAAGCTGTTGCCTTCTTGTCTCTTGTGAATGTCACAGTTATTATCATGATAAGTAAAATTCACCTGGAGGATTTTTCCTGAACTGAGCTGCCAAAAGAAAAGTTCTCCATTTGAAGAGCCACTCACAACACGATCCCACTCAGGGCAAACGTCCACGCACCAGACAGAGCCAGTGTGCCCGTGAAGTGTTTTCGATACACCAGCCGATAGATTGTTCACATCAATAACTAAGAGGATGAGAGATCAACCGGCAGGAGAAATAGCTTTAACCATTCAGAGTGTGATCTTCACAGGCAGTAACGCAAACACCGGAAGGTGCTACATTCAGCCACCATATTTTCTACATTTTAGCAACGTTAATAACTTGGAGTAAGAAGTTCCACGCACGTGATCAGGTGGGTGGACACATAAACGTTGGACACACTTCATTGTACGGCAGTTCCAGACCTCGACGCATCCAGGCTCTGCATCCCAAATTATAAGAGATACTGAGGGCTCTCTCATCAATCGTGTTCCTTTTGCCTTGGATTTTACATTCTTTGCTACGTATCTCCCAGAAAACAAACACTGGACAAAGTTAAAAGAAAAGAATGTTGGGATGCAAGCAGCTCTACCTGTTCAAAGTGTTTCTTGTGCAAATACGCCTGCTTCAATTTCTTCAATGCGGGGAAGAGTCTTTCGTAGTAATCAGCTTCCCGTTGTGGCCACTTCCACTCCAGCAAAGTACGAAACAAAGAAGCACCTTCATCATTCATAAAATTTCTCCAACCAGTGCTAAATCTCGTCACCAAACAAGTGACACCATTCCCCTGCCACAACAATGAAGGGAGGAGGGGGAAAAAAAAACCAATAATGATAATAACCCAAAACACACCAAACGAGACACAGTGACAACAAATCGCCACCATCTGACAACATCTCGCACACCCTCCGAAAAACAGCCCTCGGCAATCCCAGCCCTTCCATTCACGAGATTCAAAGGTGATGTTTCTTGTTCCTTTCGGTTGAAGTGCCGTGTTGAGAAGCTGAACTTCAACGCTTTTTTTCTCGTTGGTCTTTCGAACCGACATAAACAACAACAAAACTACACCAAGAGCCCCACGATGGCGACAGCACCCACAATTTATAATGTTCTGATGACTGGTTCGGGGGGCATTGGCAAAGTTGGTTCCTGTCTTGTCTTTACAGTTGATGCAACGGCAATTTATGCTTTGGCTTGTAGGGCACACTTCAGACGGAGCTGTATAAATTGTATTGCGACCCCAAAGATCATGCATATCATATCAAGAGCTCCGCTGGTTACTGATTCATTTATTGATACTTTTGTTTTTTTCACATCTAACACGTAGGTAATCAGTACGCTGTCAGAATCGAAGGTAATTCCACTCTTATAACTATCAGTCAATAACTTTGAGGTTACCTGTAAACACATAATTGGCTTTTTTTTTGGTTTTTCCAAGATGCTGGGCACTTTTATGAGTGCTACGGAAGCTGGACACGGTACAGACCCTTCCATTCGACAACTGTATTTCTGCTCTGTGTTGCTGTTGATTCTACTGAGAGCGTCAATGAACTACTCAATTGGGTTTGTACTACAACTCTTGCCCACACATTAGTCCTAACAATGCACTGCAGTACTTTTGTGAAGCGCACACTATTCAGCCTACTGCACCCATTATAGTTATCGGTCTAAAATCTGATTTATATCAAACTGTTTTTGTGCCTACCCATCCTGGACATAGATTACTTCCTCGGGAAGAACTACAACAAGTAAAACACTCTACTGCAATGCAACCTCACTCTACTTTAGGCAGCAGACCAAATTGGAGCATTTGCCTATATACAACTCAGTTGTAAGACTGGCCAAAACCTGAGTCAGTTACTTCGAGTCCTAGCTGATACTATGGACGCTGCATCTAACAGACCACCAATACCACCGGCACCTCAAAGCAGTACAAAACTTATCCCATCGCAAGTACTATCCTTACCTCTTTAAGGTGGCATTTCAAAACTTTTTGGGAAATTATTGTCATCTGATCCCAAACCCAAACCAAGGTCCGGTATTAACATAACACCTGAAAAGGTTGCCGCACCTAGCATAAAACCCACAAAACCAACAACACCCTCCGGACTATCATGCACTGCTCTTGAAATATTCGGTGGTGGTTCAAGCCCAAGTGCTTATTTCAGGTTAGCAAGTACTTCCCTTAGCCAAACTCAAACAACAAAGCTATGGGCATGCGTGTACAGCATATAAAAACAAATTACTATTCTTTGGTGGGAGTGGACTGCAGAAACAATTGCGCGCATCCCCCTTTATTCTTGATTTTTCTGCTGAAGACCCACATTGGAAGCCTGCTCCCTCAATCGAAAGTGGTTCTCCTCTCACCCACAGCCCTGAGCCAACAGTGACACCGCCTCCTTCCCCAGCAACAATGCCTACCGAGTGTCATACTGAAGCCATTCCTCCTGGAAGCCAAGTTGCTGGAGTGGGTTCATATTCAGCTATGTGTGCCTTTGCACCTTTAGTCTTTCTATTTGGTGGAACCTATGGAGGCTTATCCACCAATCGTCTTCTTTCGTATGACATGGACACTTGTTTGTGGAACTGTTTATTTCCTCATTCTGTTAAATCTGCAACCGATAACTTTCCCGATGCGTGCTATGGCGCCTCACTTCTTGGGTAACCGTTTCTATGCGGATTTCGGGTCTAAACTCTTCTAGATTTAAGAACAAACTATTTTTATTCGGAGGTTGTATTCAGGACCACTATAGTTGCCAATTTTTTGGTATGTACAACAATCTCTGTGAAAGATAACCAGTCAACAGAGTTCGACCTTGATTCTAAGACTTGGGGGCGCATACAAGAACCAAATATGCCACCTCCACGTTATCACCATAATGCTTTTGCTGATGCGACGTATTGACAGAATTAGTTTGCTTTGATAACTTTCTGTAGAGGAACTATGTATATATATGGGGGACTTGGCGAAGGTAACTCAAAGTTGAGTGATCTCTGGGCGTACAATCTGAACTCTCTCTTTACGGCAAAGCACACAGGTTGGAAGCAGATACCTATTTCCGGTTCCATTCGACCAACACCACAGCGCGGACATGTGGGCTGCATGATGCCATCGTCCAACTCATTCCTTTTATGTGGATCCTCCAACAATAACCCACACTGTGAACTGTTCTGGTATATTTATCGTTTCAAGTCTTTCAACTAACTTCTTCCAATACTTTGAGTTTGGATTTGGGTTCATTTACATGGAGCCAAATTAACTTTGAATCGGATTTTGTTGCTCGAGAGGTATATCATTTTTACTTCTTCTTTAATCAACAATGTATAAGTTCCATTCTGTCACTCCTTATCGCTCTTCCTTGCTTATTGCGGGTGGGATGTGGAGAAGAGCCGAAGGAGGTATTTTAGGTGATGCCTTCACACTCGTATTCCCTAAATATGTCTCTGTTGTACCGTTATTACCGCTTGATATCTGGATGCATCTGTTGAGCTTGTTACAGCCTGCCGATTTATGTCGGCTTGGTCATGTATCGTGCCTTGTCCTTCCATTTCTGAACTTTTGTAGACTTGCAGAGACTTTTATGCATTATGCGGATCAGATGAATTATGGAGGGACCATGTTGTGGAGTCGATAAGGACCGAGAAGAACCTCAGACAAAAATGTTTAAATCTCCGATGATGATCGAGCTTCCCACCATTCAGTTTAGTTTTGGGGACTTTTCTTGTGTGGAGAAACCCAACTCCCGGAGTTGTGAAATACACTCCACCTGAGTGGAGGGTTCGTACACAGCAAGTTGTGATGTTGTATTAATGTCCCCAATAGGAACCCCAACCTGTTGTCTATGAGTGTTTCTTAGGCAATGCCTTTATTCTTATGGGAGACCTGTCAGTCAGGTTCTTCCTCCTTTTTTTCCCCTTTACTTCTCATTGTTTATCGCTTAATAGGCCTGTTAATTCAATCAGGCCTGGTGATTTCGTAATGACTGAGGCCTACAAACCTCACAGGGTGCAAGAAGTACGCCAAAAGAAGGTTGACAACAAGTTCAGGTAAATACAACAAACCAGGACCCTTCCCCCCGTACTGATGATGTACAACTAGAATGGTGTTCCTGAATGGTGTTGGACTAACCACAGGACACCCGGTATTTGTAAATGGCCAATGGGTCCGCAGTTGTGATGTTTCTCCCCCTACTCTGTTGGGTGACTGGCGAGCAAATTCCGGCGCCAATGATGACACTATCTACAACTTCGTGCTTGAAGGCGGCCCAGCTGTATGTATCCTGGCACCTTTTTCGCTTTCACCCCGAACTCATTCTCTAAAGGTAGCCGACCACAGTGTAATTTTGAATGGACTTTTAGTATGCACCCTAGGTAAAGACTGTGGTGCCAAATTCCGCCAGGAGTACCCTAATGCAGATTCCAGGTACAGCACAAACAAAAAACCCATACCCCACAACCATACACAACAGATACGGAACTGGATTTTGGACCACGTACGCTCCCCAGTCGTGAATGAGGATTATTTAACAGGAACTAAAGGAAACGAAAAACTTATGTTGTTTTTACTACCTACTGCTTGAGGGTGAATGTCTTCTTTTCTCGTCGTCTGATGAATTGCTGCTGGTACTTGGGCTCCTGCCTCGGCTCTTTTTGCTTTTGTGTTTTTTCTTGCTTGAGCTGCCACTGCTAGAATCGCTCGAGGTCTCATAGGGGTTTTCTTTCTTGGTTGGGGTGGAATGAGGCTTTTTGGGGCTGCGGCTCCTGTCCCGTTCTCTGCTTTTGCTCCTCTTGTGTGATTTGTGCTTGTACTTGTGCTTTTTGCTGCCGTAACTGTGGCCGTGTTTATGGGTAGAGTGTCTGTGATGATGGTGGTGATGGTGGTGTGATGGAGACTTCCTTTCTCGGCTCCGGCTTTTCCTCTCCTTTGCTGGTGAGGCTGTTACACTTGACTTAGAATCGCCGGATGGTTGAGGTTGATCCTGTTGCATTGGTGCTGGTTGAGCTACAACCGGGACTTGAGGTGGAGGTAACACTTGCGGCGGTGGAACTTGCAGGGGTTGTGTTGTACTAGTTGGCAGTTTTGAAGGTTCGGTTAACGCACCAAGTGCAATCCTGTTAGCTGTTTCTATTGCTTGAACAGGAATTATCTGTTGCAGCTGCAGTACAATAGCGATAGATTAGAACATGACATTAAGGTTATTATTACTTCATTACTATTATTCAATCTCATGCGCAAGCTTTCCTATCACTCTTATGCATAACCTGACCACTAAATAAAAAACACAAAATACAACAAAATGGTGAAACCTTGACAGCTGCAATGGCGCTTGCTTGCAGTTGCTTGATAAATGTAGGGTCATATACTTTGTCATCACTCCATTGATCCAACAACTTGAACAACTTGTCTTGATTAACTTGTGTTTCACCAAGATATGATAGTCGCACAACAGTGCTAAGAAGTGGTTTAAGTGCGGCACTTATGTCATCAGTTGTTTCGTCAACCTTACGGTTGCTCCTTCTGTACAATATTAGACATAAAAAGCATAACAGTACACACCCTTGCCTCAGCAGATCATTAATTAGCCCCATTATACTGTACCGCTTGTCAAAACCTGTGGCAGACACTATGCAGGCAAGTAAGACCTGACTTATTGAGGGTATTTGCTTGATGTGTCCGGTGATCCAGTCTTTTGCTTCCTATTTGAGAGAGAAAAGAAGAGAATGTAAATTGTTACCTGAGCGGCAAGATGTTGCGGAAAATCAACTTTAACGAGGTAAGAGGAGAAGAGGATGTGCTAAAGAAAATGCATTACAGTAGAACGGAAATAAGAAGAGGTTTCAAAAAGGGAAAGAAAGAAGAAGTAAAACTGAAAATATCTGAGCAAGAATAGAAGTGGAGGATTTAGGAACACATATATTATATTTTTGGAATGGGAATTTCGTTTCGACAAACCTGCATTGTTTGGGAGGGAGATTGTAGAATCAAGGCTTTTAATTCTGAAGTTTCTGAGTCACTGAGCACAGCAGGCTTTTTTGGTTGAGGAAAATCAAGGGAAAAAGTAAATTGTACTTGGGTTTCAGCTTGCTGTGTTGTCTGTGCTGCGTTTGCGTTTGTCACCCAAGGTGGTGTTGTGGTAGTTGCTGCTGATGGTGCAGTTGGAAGAGGTGGAAGTGGTGGTAATTCTGATGTATTTTTCTCTGAAGAAAATGAGAACTGAATAAAGTTGATTTAGAATACCCATTGTCATTTCAAACACTCTCCAGCGATAATACCCATGGTTGGGGTCTGACGGGGTCAAGCAACTTGTATTAGGGGAAGGATTTTCTTGTTGTTTTGTAGTCATCATTTGCTCAAAGGCAAGTCCATTCTTAACCACAAATTCAGCCAATTTATCAACAAGAATTTTTTCAGGACCTGTGTCGCCTTAACGAACGATAGGAGTAAAAAACAAATTCAATACCTGTTGGAGCAGGAACCCTTGGTGGAGGTAATTCTTCCGCCTTAAGGAATTGAGAGGGCATTGGAGGGAAATTGGATGTTGTTTCCTGAGAGCAAGTTAAACTTGTGACTGGTGGCCCTACACGAAAATACCTTTCCATAATTCAATTTCATTGGTTGCCCTTTAAGAGGTTTTCCTTGCATCCTTGCTTTGGCAGCCACACAAGCATCAAGATGTATAAAATTTACAAAGGCACAATTCTTGTGGGGAATGACGCGAACACGTTCTATGGCACCAAACTGACGAAACAACGCAGCAATGTCATCTTCTGTTGTGTCTGGATGTATGTTTCCAATCCACAAGTTGCGGCAAGGAGGTCCTTTTTCTTCAGTAGCCGGTTCAGCCTTAAAAGGTATCAGTCGTTTTCCCTTTCCCCATCCCAATTGGGAAGTCAGGTCTTGCCTTTCCCCAGCCAACTTTGATTTGTTGTCCATGAATAGAGCGTCCAAGCATTGCACCATAAGCCTGAATAGCGGAGTTTACATCCTCGTATTTGATAAATGCGCAGTTCTTTGGATTCAGAACCTGTGAAAATGAGGACTTGCACAATATTTAAATTCACACCTTTATGCTTTCCACAGGCCCAAACCCAGAGAAAGCTATTCTGATTTCTTCTTCTGTTGTTTCAGGATGCAAGTTCCCAACCCATAGTGACTTGGTTGGCTGTTGTCCACTGGCAGCAGCTGCAGCCAAAGCGCGCATGTAAGGGTTTGCCATTCCTCCCATCATCATCATTCCTGCCATTGGGTTCATGGCACCAGCACCCATCATAGGTAAACCAGGCATCATTGGGTATTGTCCATATGGCGCATAAGGTGTAGTGAAGGGGAGTGCTGAAGGAGTTGCTGAAGGTGTGAATTGGGTTTGGGCAGTTCCACTCGCTGGAGTAGTACTATTTGCAGGAGTTTCTGTCGTTTGTGCTGGGGTTACAGAAGTTGCATCAGCAGTGGCGGTAGTTACATTTGGAGTTTGGGTTGCGGGCTGTTGGGCCGCCATCATGGCAGCGTACTGAGATGGATCGTAGTAGCCATAAGATTGGTAGTACTTGAGGAATATTTAGGAATTCGTTTTCTCGAAAATACGAGAGAAAAAAAAAAAACGTTGCGTACGGAGTATAAGTAAGCCTGTTGTTGTGGGTCCATCATAGCAAAGGGCGTTGCAGTAGCGGCCGCATTCTGGTCAGGAGATTCTGTAGGAGGCTGTGTCGCATTTCCGGTTGCACCACTATCTGCGGCCTGTGTAGAGCTACGGTAAATACTCGTCCCCCTCGTCTGTTAATAATTAAACAAAAAAAACGACAAATACCGCGACAGTGGGTGGTGCCGCATCCATGGTGTTGACAAAATTTTTTTTTTTTTTTGTATAATTTTCCGTTCCATTAACAATTTTGATCAAATGGTTTTGTTGTTTGGTTTTTTTTACAAAAGCTGAGGGAGTCTTCCGTTGAGAGTGAGTTTGTATACATTGGCTCGGCTATTTACAGACTTTACAGACTTTGTATGAGTATTTACAAGTACTGGACCATCTGGACCCCAGATTGCACCAGGCCGCACTTGAGGTAGAATTCCACGTTGTGTTGCAAGCAGTCGAGTGTGACTTTGTAACATCCACGGCTGCGGGCAATGTCCGTCAAAGATGATACAAGGCTCCGTCCAATGTTTCTTCCTCGCTCTGTACTTACCACAACAACATCCTCTATATGCCCAAGCTTTCCAGCCTTTTGTTGTGTTGTTGATGCATTAGAAATTCAGTTTACAAATAAAAGGGGTAACTACCGAGTGGATGAACTTTAATTCCACAGTCAGGGTTGCGCAGCCGACAATTTTGCCGTCGATCTCTGCGACTACAATAAAGTAACTCCCTGCTGCTTTCTTTTTTTTATTGTCAGTGCGAGCACATGAAAATGTGGTTGGTGCATACCATTTCTCCAAATCTCTCAGCAAAGGAACTTAAGGAAACCTCACCAACTGTAGTGAGTTGTGCGAGGACGCTAAGTATGCACGGGCCGTCATCAGAACGCAAAGATCTCACAACTACACCAGAATCTGTTTTCCTTGGCACCACACCCTCCATTACAAAGAGATCTCTCGCATCGCCCTCCATCCGCCCGTTAACCTTGGTTTGTTTTTATTTGTTTTAGTGAAGTTTCTTTGATGGCTGAAGATCACAGCAGGCAAATTCCACTTTCCGCCAGGGAATTACCGAAAGCACGGAAAGGACAAAAAAAAAAACCTTCTTGTTTACTACTTTATGTTTTTACATTTTAAAGGCAGCGGGTCATGGTCAAAAAAACAAAATTGGGTGGGTGTGTGGGAACAGGAATCAAGGTCACCCAGTCACGATACGGAACTTCCCTCCCCTTAGACCAACCTATCAGGGTCACTGCTAGAGAACCCACCCAGCACACTCTCCTCAGGCACACTCGACTGTGCCGCCTTCCTCTTCTTCACCACAACGGCAATGATGGCAGACCCAACCACCAGGCCCGCGAATCCCACGGTGCACACCACGGCCCACACCCACCCAGGTATCCCATCATCGCCTTCCTCGCTGCTCGACACGTGCATTTCGCTGGTCACGGAAGACGACGGCGGCAGGACGTCCGACGCCTCGTATATCACGACGAACGAGTCCGGCTCCAGGTTGGACGTCACCACGCCGTCGTAGAGCGCGCTGGTCGGGTCGTCCACGAGCTCGGTCATCTCGGCCGCCATCTGGTCGGCAGTAGTGTCGTCGTCGAGAAGCACGCCGTACTCCACGAGCACGACGGACGTGGTGTCGCGACTTATGGGACTGCCGTGGCCTTTGCACACGGAAGCCAGAGAGAAGTCGATCATGAAAACCATCGAGGTCGGGATCCCCAGGGCAGTGGAGATGTCGATGATGAAGTTGGCTTCAAATCCGGCTGGAACGGTGGATAAACAGCCTACAAGAAGTTAGACTCCCATAAGGAAAGGAAGGAAAAGGACATACCAACGTAGCGAATGTGACAGCCGAAAGATATGAACCGAGTGGTCGGAGTCAGGAACGATAAAGAAACGGAATCTTCAAGAGTTGCACTGGCACTTAAACTGTTGGAAATCGAGCTGGAAATGGAGCTCTCGCTGCTGCTTGAAGCGGAACTTTCACTGATGCTGGAGCTAATGCTGTTGCTCGAACTAGAACTTTCGCTGTTGCTCGAGCTTGAGCTCTCACTGCCGCTGGAGCTCGAACTTTCACTCTGACTGGAGCTTTCACTATTACTGGAGCTTGAACTTTCACTCTGACTTGAGCTTTCACTCTGACTGGAGCTTTCACTGTTGCTGGAGCTCAAACTTTCACTGCTACTCTCACTGTTGCTTGTGCTCGAGCTAATGCTGTTGCTTGAACTAGAACTTTCACTGATGCTCGAGCTAATGCTGTTGCTGTAGCTCGAACTTTCGCTCTGACTGGAGCTTTCGCTGTTGCTGGAACTAGAACTGTCACTGATGCTCGAGCTTGAACTCTCACTCTGACTGGAGCTAATGCTGTTGCTGGAGCTTGAACTTTCACTCTGACTGGAGCTCTCACTGTTGCTGGAGCTCAAACTTTCACTGCTACTCTCGCTGATGCTCGAGCTTACACTGTTGCTGGAGCTCGAACTATCACTGAGGCTATAACTGGAACTTTCACTTTGACTCGAACTTAAGCTTTCACTGTTGCTGGAGCTCGAGCTTTCACTGATTGAGGAGCTCTCACTTGTGCTTGAGCTGGAACTATCACTCTGACTGGAGCTGGAGCTTTCGCTGATGCTAGAACTTTCACTGTTGCTCGAACTTTCACTGACGCTGATGCTCGAACTAGAACTTTCGCTGTTGCTCGAGCTTGAACTTTCGCTCTGACTGGAGCTTTCACTGTTGCTGGAGCTCGAACTTTCACTGAGGCTGGAGCTTTCGCTGTTGCTAGAACTCTCACTGTTGCTCGAACTAGAACTTTCGCTGTTGCTGGTGCTCGAACTTGAACTTTCACTGATGCTCGAGCTTTCGCTGTTGCTGGAGCTTGAACTTTCACTGTGGCTGGAGCTTTCACTGTTGCTCGA
>JAHLWZ010000095.1:690-33621 GCA_020536535.1 Pelomyxa schiedti | reverse complement strand
CGAGAACTGCAGTATGAAAACAACTGGGAAGGGTAGTAATCTCCTCACTGCCCTGCCGGCACCTCTGCGCCATTTGCTGCGAGATTTCCCTCTGTACATCACCCTGCCTTGTAATGATTAGGTTTTTATTTACAGTTATTGGAAGTTGCCTTCTTCTTTTTTGAGACACATAAAAAGCATCACCACAGTAACGCCAACCGATATAATTAGTATTGTGATGCATAACTCCGCAATCCAAAAGAGCTGCTCCCCGTTTCTACTTGCTGCCGGTGGTCCACACCTTGGAGGGAATAAGTACTTAGGTATCTCAAACGTGTTTCAAAAACCAGGCTCCATTGAAGTAGTATTCGCTGACTATAAACGGAAGAAATGCCGCGAAAACCGGGAGAAGATAACATACTGCAATAAAGATCCATTCTATGGTGGATTAATCAACTTGCCACACACACTTGCACACCTTTGAAGAACCACTTCGTATTTATCTTAAGGTTGAATACTACTGTGGCCACAAGATAAATGATAATGGCATCGGCCCAAAGCACAGTTGCTAGTTGTCCCCACATGTTTAGGGGTCCAACAATGTCACAACCAATAACAGTGACAGGTGGGGTCTACACAACGTGAGCTGAGAAAGGTGAATTTGTGAATAAGGTGCCTTGTCCTGCCGGAAATGAGCCACAAGGGTGGCATTTAGCCCAATGCTGGTGGTTGACCACACAAAGTTGGATGTAACAAGATACAGTACAATTCGCTCCTGGAATGTGTACTGAACGTGTTTATGAACATGTATCAACCTCTGTTACAGTTTCGTCAAAAAAAAAAAAACAATTCAAAAAGATTCGGAGTGGCATAGGGGAAAAAAAGATAGAAAGAAAAAAAGAGTGAGCATAACTGATATAACAGCGTCCCCAACGAACATTGCAACAACACAGAACGAGCCCAAGAAACCAAGAACGGCGCCTTAGAAACATCCCAACCCACTAACATCAGGACTCGAACTGGGAAAAAAAAAAGCTCAAAACAAACCAGCCAAGGACGAGGAAGCCAATATGAACCCCACATTGTCCCCATAAACCTCACTGTCCTCACTAATGCTAACACTGCTCAAGCCCTCCACCACGCTCATGGGACACTTGATTTACCGATTTTAAAGAAAGATCACAAACTCACATTCCCGGAAATCAACAACAAAAAAGCTTCGCCTTTGTGCGTCAGGGCTGATGGCAACTACCCTGACGCGTGTCGAAGACCCTCCACCGGTGAAGTTCACACTAACGCCGGTGATTTGTGCACGGGCGCAGTTCGTGGCGTTCTATTGTGGGACGATGTTGCGGTGCGGCTCCAGGAGCAGTGTGATGAGACTGAGGGCGTCCTCAGGGTTGTTGGCCGAGTTTGGCCGAACGTGGGTGGTCGCCGCGGCGTCGGTCTCCATGTTCACGGTGCGTCTGCGGCACACGATGGGCGGCATCGGGGCGCGCTCGCAAGTCATTGTGGGATTGTCGCCTACGCTCGGCGTCGTGCACTCGCTCGCGTTTTCGTTTTCCAAGAAACCCCATCAAACGGCGTTTGGGAGTTGGAACGGCACACACCTGTTTGTGGTTCTTGTGAGAGAGGCCAAGGAAAAAAGGCCCCTGAGGGTTGGTGTTGTTGACCCTCACACTGGGAAAATCACAAGGAAGCTGGCAATGGATTACTGGAGCACATTTGCAAACCTGGTGTGCTCAAATTCAAAGTGGTTTGTCATGGGGCTGCTGTGCAGGATTGTGGTGTGGAAGCTTGGTGATAGTGATGGTGATGGTGGTTCTTCAGTTGTTCAGGAACCATGTGTGCACATCGATATGGGAAGAAAATATGTGCAATCTGGGATGTTCTCCAGGCAAAGAGATGATGAATTCGTGGTGGTTGTGGACGACACAGACTCGTTGGGATGGCGTGCTTACTTCCTTGATTTGGAAGCCAGTTTCAGCACCCAATCGCCGGTTGTTCGTAGGAATTTGGATCTTTCAGAGGGACCTCTTCACACAGTGTGGTGTGGAGACACCCTATGCGCCCTGTACAATTACCCAAAGCCTTTCCTTTTCGACACTGACACCACTCTGCGCCACCCTGTTTCAGGCATGTCAATTGTCACCGCTGTGGGCCCAGAGCACTTTGGTGTGGTGAGCAAGGGCCTTCAAACACTGAAGGTTTATCACACCTCTGACCTCTCCAAACCGTGTGGTACACATGGAACCTTCTGGACTAAATTCCAGCAGGAAAGTTTGACCCCGGCAGCACCAGGAATCATCCTCATGTGGCTTGGCCCACATGATTCCACCAGAGGAACCAGTGGAATTGCTTTGCAGGATGCTGTAACTGGCACACAACTTGCAATCCTGTCATTCCCAAGCCACTTTTCACTCTCCAAGCACACAAAAAGTTCCGATTGCAATGTGTTCTGACACAACAAGTACAATTATCAAACAACTTACTTCCTATGGTACAATAATCATGAAGAGGATTCTTCTGAGAACTATTTTGATGGTAAGGGGTGATGCAGGCGAGAGACGATGATGGGAGTAATAAAACCACGGGGTCGTTGGTTAGCCAACCCCAGTCGCTAGGCAAGGTATTAATAGAGTGAAAGGGGGCGAGGTTGGTTTCATAATTATGGAACGAATTGTTTTGCAGAGAGTGAGAGGTTCTGAACAACAGGGAGTAAGAAAAATACCAGTCATGTGGTACACATAAATACTTCGTTTTTTTACATTACTTTTCTATACTTGTACTAAAGGAAAAAGGGTAGAAGAGGACACAGTGGGACAACAACCTATAACGGTACGTTATCGTTATTTGATTATATTGACTTTCTTTCCACTGGTCACTTCTTCTTGGGCAGTTGAAGGCTGATGATGATTCCAAGTATCATGGAAGGGCGTTTCCTTGCAGACTGGCTGATACAAGTGTAATCAAACCCATTCTGTTTGAGCCTCCTGGGATGTATGATGCAATGAGGGGCAGGATTTTCACTGAAAGAGCATTCCGGAAGTGAGCTGTTTCCTCAAGTCTTTCTCTATCAAGATAACATCACTACAGGGAAGCGGCCAGGGCCGCTGGGTTCCATGATACTACCCCATTGCAACGTGATTTGGATGAGGCTTTGTCAATGATCACAAGTGAACTAGAATCCACCAACACCAGCAAGGACTGAGGTTCCTGAGGAGGAAATTGGATTTTATGTTTATATACTAATCCGCAAAAACAAACACAGACACATTAAAATTTCATGTCAAACGCGGTAGTATCTTGAAAAAAAAAAAGTGGCCATATCTTCTTTCCACTTTTGTTTGTTCATTCAGTTCAATACTACCCAAGGTGGGGTGCGTGATTGTGTGGTTGGTTGTGTTAAGGGCAGCCGGCAGGAGGCACACCAGTGTAGGCAGCACATACAGCGCGGAGCAGAGATACACCAGAGAACTCAACACCGTTGATGAGTGTGTAGGGCACCCCTGGGTGTGGCCCAAGGTTGTTGGTGTGCTTGGCGTTGCCGATGTCGATGTTGACACCGGTGCTGCTTGTGGCACATGCGTAGAGCTTGTTGTAGTCTAGTGAGGCGTACGTGGAGCAGGTCTGGAGGTACTTGGTGTCTCCCCCGTGAAGTCCCTCGTAGCAGTAAACAAACGGCTCCCTTTTTGGTGTGTGAGGCAAATCATTAATGGAATTGCTGGGACTCACCATTGGTGGGAATCCGGGTATAAGTAGATTGCGCAGCCCTCGTACCTGTTGCCAATGCACTCGTCATTGCCGTGTTGGCATATCTGCAGTTTTCAGTTAATTTTTGCATGGCGGAAACAATTTCCAGGAACCTGGCCGGTAGTATCGACGGCAATGCAAGTAAAACAGTCAGAAGGTGCGGTGTCATTAACACACTGAGAGAAAGTAAATTGAATTGATGTGGGAATGGAGGAATCGATACCGCGGCATTCCAGCACTCGCGGGTATCAACATCGTATCGATTACCAATAGGATTAGGGCAAGTAGTTGTGTCACAATAAGCTAAAAAGATTCGGTTAGAACAGGGTGACACAAGCACGAGGAGTGAGCGTACCATTCCCCCATGGGATAACCACGAGATCCATTATATCCCACACACCCTCAGCTTCCAACGTAGTGTTGAGCTGTGAAGATATGAAGTCTTGGCAATTAGGGCACATACTGTTTCAATTTAGTTCGTAAAATTAAAATACAGTTATACTGGTAAAAACAATCTTTGAAAAAAAAAAGAGAGAGAAAAAAAGCAACAGAAACAAAAACATACGCTTCGACTTCGAGGATAACGGAGACCAAGTCCTGGCCCGCGACACAACCCACAAGTGCAACGATGCAAACAACAACGTCAAACCGCATCTCTCAAGTTTTTTTATTGTTTGTTGTTTCGTTTGTGGTTCGTCAAAACGTGAAGATTTTCATTTCACTCTCTTTCGGGAAACTGATTGAACCCTTCAAATCGATCTGCAACACCCCACCGAGTGTACTAGGGTGTGGTTTTCTGTTTAAGACATGTTGGCCGGGAAACACTTTTTTTTGCTTCCCACCCATTCCCGGGAAGAGGGGGCGTTTTCCCGGGTTCCCGGACATTTCCTTTTTCGAGAAACACCTGGTGGTGGTGCATCGGTGATATCCCCGTTTGGGAGTGGTGTGGGGCTATCAACATGGGGCAAGATGTCTGAGGTTTGCTTTTCGGCTGGTTCCTCCACTCTGTCCTTTGCCTCGCCGTCGTTGTTCCTCAGGACTTTGTAAGCAGAAATTTACATCAAGAGATTTCCCCAGCAGATTCGGGAAGAGCCGGGAAGACCCACCCATTTCCCGGGAGCGGGCCCCGCCCAAATTCTCTTCCCGTTTCCCGTTTTCCCGGGTTCCCGCCAACACTGGTTTAAGAGACAACAAGAAACGCACCACCTGAGACCTCAGATCTGATGGTGAAGGGGGAAAAAAAAAGACGAAGCTTCGGTGGTGCGCGAACCTTCGAAAGATTGAACATTAGAAAAGGGCACATCAACTGAGGATCGAGAATCCAATCCGTGACTTTATTTAAAGAAAAAAAAAAAAGTTTCGCACGCGTGCTGTGAGCGTAGCGGTAGATCCCGGTCACTTGTGTCGGAGACACAACCAACAAGCTAGAGATCCAAAGTCTCAACAAGTCAATGTCGTTGTCTCTCTCGTCATCGATGTCGTCGTCCATGTCGTTTTCATCCTCGCTCTCGTCGTGGTCATCCTCAGTGATTGAGGAATCGTCAGAGACTGAGCAAGAGGCTTCAAACGAACTTGTGCTCGAAATCGTGGAGGCGTGTTGTCTGGCGCTTCTTGTTTCATGTGCGTCGTTCACTATTATGAGCTACTTGTTACCAAAGACCATCCGAATTTGGAACATTCCTGTTTTTCTCTTTGGTATGTATGAATCCACTTATTTCGGTTTGGGTCTGTAGTTGGTATTAAGAGTTTGTCACAGGTATCGCATTGGCGCCAACTGCTTTGGGTGTGATGGAACTCTCCAAATCGCTTGATCCTGAAATCATCGTTTTGGTGTTTTTGCCTCCGATTTTGTTTGTGGCCGGACTGGAGATAGATTGGCACACATTCAAAAGGTTGGTTTGGCAGTCTCTACTTCTTGCTGGTCCAGGTGCGCCCTTTCATTTATTCTGACCTGCATAACATCCTCTTTAGCTGTCCTGATCACTGCAACTGTCATTGGTATAATTGCAAAATACGCTAATTCGATGAAAGGGTACGAGTGGAACTGGCCAGAATCCCTTCTTCTGGTACTTGCTTTTTTATGAATATTCTGTAAAGTCACACCACTAGGGGGCTGCTCTCTCTGCCACAGACCCTGTTGCTACAATTGCCACTGTGAAGAAGTTGGGCGCTTCTCCAAAACTTAGCGTATTGATTGAAGGTGTTTATTTTTCATTACCCAATTTTCCCTGTTCACCACAGCGTAGGAGAAGCTTTACTGAATGATGGAACAGCTTACGTGTTATTCTTTGTCATCCAAGGCGTTCTGATAGACCATCAGTTTTACGTGGGGAAAACCATTTGGGCGGCTGTAAGAGTGAGTATGACTGAGTATTTGAATGTCACTTATTAGTTCGAAGTTAACTGGAGGAGGCCCCCTGTTTGGAGCCGTGGTTGCCTGGGTCAGTTACTACTGGTTGCGTACAATTCACGCGAAGCCAGTGTTAGAAATCACTGTGCTTGTGTGTGCTGTGTTCAGTACTATGTTCTTGTCTGGTGTGCTTTCTCTTCCCCGCCCTGTACTAATATACCTCTAGAACTTATTGGAACTTCTGGCGTTTTGGCGGTGGTAACATTTGGACTGTACTTTGCTTACCAAGGAAAGTTCGGACTTAGTCCAAATGCTACTGAGGTATAGGTTTTTTACTGTTAGGCACTCGTTTTTATGCAAGTCCCGCAGCCCAATGCTGTTTTTTGGGAGCAATTGGAGTTCATTATCAACTCACTGATATTTTTCTTCTCTGGTGACATTGTCTATTTTGCCTTGTCTGAATCTTCTGCTTGGGACTGGTTCAATATGTTCTTAACGTTCATCTCTATCACGGTATCTCTTCTTACTTCTACCAAACAATTAACTTTACCAGGTTGCACGTGGAATTGCTCTTGCGTGCTGTTGGCCAATACTTGCTAAAACCGGCTATGGTTTCGATCGAAAGAAATTTTTGATGCTATGGAGTGCAGGTCTCAGGGGAGGGGTTTCTCTTTCTCTGGCTCTGTTTGTTTCTGCAAATGAAAACTATAGCCCATGGTTCCGAAGAGAGTTTGTAACTCAGGTATATTTGCCACCTCTTGCCGAACGTTGACCGATTTCCCAAGGTTGTAGGAACTGTGCTCCTTACTTCCTTGATAAATGGAATTCTCGCCAAACCTATTTACCAGCTACTTAACTTCCCGAAATTCAAGCCAAAAACTGTGCACATGTTTTCCCGTGCACTTACAGACTTAGACAAGTTTGAGTCCAAAAAAATGCTTTGTCAATTAATTATCTTGGCAGTGAGTCCAATGAATTAAGAGATGAACTGAAGAAAGATCCAGTTTTTACACACGTGAACTGGGATCTGGTTGATGCTGCTGTTCCCCGTGTCAAAGCTGATGCAAACCAAATTGTTATGGAGCTTACTGACTGGGTTTCTATGTGGAAACAAAGTTTGGCCAACGCGTATGATGCAGATGTGAGTAGTCATTTGACCTTCCCGTTCGTTGACTGTTACAGGCGCAAGCTGAAGAAGCAGCTGCAGAGCAACCAGAACCAAGTTCCTCTGCCCCCCACGGGGATGGTGAAGTGGCACAGGAGGCCTTACAAACCAGGGAGGGTGAGATAAATGAGGATATCATTCAAGTAGAACAATCCTATTTTCCCCCACCAAACTAATGAGGTTAAGGCAAGGGAATTGCTCATGCAACACGTGAAGGCAGATATTCTAGAACAGCACGAAACGATGTCTCACCTCACGCCCAGTGGTCTTATCTCCCTTACATCGGTCATAGACGATACAGCTGATGACCCTCCCCATCTCTTCGAAAAGAGTTGGCAAGTTCTCTCCAAGCCTTTCCACCCCAGATTTGTAGGTTACCTGCTATCCAACACTCTCTTCTCAATTTCCAAAAACAGAAATTCCCTCGAAGATTGGCCCGTATGTCCGGATTCAGGTGGCTAGCTGTATACCATACTTTCACGACTACACACTGGCTTATTCTAAGGACCCAGTGCATATTGAAAGCTCTTAAGCATGCGTCTCACCTTGTCGACACTGATACTGGTATATCGTTTCATCAACAAGTACTTGACCTCGCGCACTTTTTTGTCGTATAAGTAACATTCTTCAAGTTCGAGCTTTTGCAGCATGACTGCCTTCGTGAACTGCACAATCTTAGGAAGAGACAACGCTTGCACTACGATCTTGCCCTAAACAGTATTGCCGTAAGTCTTCTACTTCAACAGCGTAAGACGAAGCTGGATTCCTTGTGCCAGCAAGGATTCTTAGATGATAAAACCCGAGACACTATTGTCCGAGCAGGCAATAAAGTTGCCAAAAGTGCGCCTACCCTCCCGCTAATTTATTTTGTTTGATAATTTCTCACAGAGTGCGTTGCCGTTGTACTGGTGTGGCTTTTCCGCGATGTTCTTCTACCCGGAAACGCCGCTATAATGTTCCAGCGGCTTCTTACAGACGTAACAGCCTTCACTCCCGTACAAGTGGTTGTCTCCACCTCGCAAAATGTACTGCGCCAAAGCGAGAAGGCTCTGGACTTCACAAAGGCCCTTACACAGAACATCCTGGGTCTCAATGAACCCGGTGCCGGAGAACCACCAATCCTTCCCGATCCATCAGCATCCCCAACAACAACAACAACTACTACCACAACAACAACCACAACAACCGCAGCAGCCAGTAATGAAACCGCAGAACCCTCACACCAAGGAGGAGGAGGGATACAAGACCTAGTAGAGATGGTTGTAATGCCCAACAACACACCAACCACAGCAAACACCTCCACTCCCATCGGCGTGAGCAGTGAAGGAGTGGTTCCCGACTCAACACCATCAACAACGGACTCATCACAGCAGTATGGCACCACAACACAAACACCCCTTGATGCACTAACAGGCACATCAACAACAACCACAACCACCACAACGTCAAGTGGCTCCTCTGACCTAATGTAAAAACTCCATAACACCAAACAAACAGTTCAAAAAAAAAAAAATTTCATTTGAAATTCAATAAATTCCCCGTTTTTCTTTATAGACAGTCTGTTCTAATAGTGAAAGTTTCTAGGTACAATGGAGAGGAGTTGTGACTCACGGCCTACAGCCGTCTATTGCTACCTGCGTTTACGCCGGCTGATGATGTGGTGGAGTGGGGAGCTACTAGGGACTCCTTTGCTTGTGTGACCGTGTAGTCCTCTGGGTGGAGCTCCAGGTACTCGGCCATGGCTGTGGTGACCTCGTCAGCGTGCATCTCCTCGTCTTTGTTGAACAGCATCGCGTCGATCGGCGCATAGTCCCGTAGAATTTGTTTCGTTTCCGGCTTCAATCTGTGGAACAGTGAGAAGGAGGGAAAGAGGGAGAGTGATGAGGTTACTGTGATGTGAAACCAAGGAATTCGTGGACGAGAACTGGTCTTTTGAATCCTCTAACCTTCGAAGATTTTCAGCATTGTAACACAAGAAACGCAATGGGATATTGATTACTTGAATGTGTCCAAGTGCTCTCCACGAAAACGTGGGGTCGCTTTTCGAAACAGACCGGATGTTGTCTGTGACAAGCACCGCCGTAAGAAGTTCTTTGTTGAGCGGTTCAAGTCTGGCTGCTAGGTTTACAGTGTTACCTTTTGAACACTGTTAGAAGACTTAGACAAGGAATCGCACTACCCAACACTGTGTAGTTCAATCGGTGACTCGACCTTCAAAACCAGTTAAAAACCGTGCACATAATGGAGCACATACCCAACATTGCCGGCACTCACTTCTCCGGAATGTAGCTTGGGGAAGAGTCAGCAGTGATAGGTGGGAGGAAATGAGGAAGTTACTCCAATTCGGAATTTCATTGCGGGATAAGATTTGGCTTGGAAAATCATGTTCAGTCTTGAAAGCTCTGTTAACATTTCGGCAACAGCCCTGCAGGCATTCATCTCCGAGTTGGGATCTTTCACAGGGCAACCCCACAGAGCCTAAGTTACTTGTTTAAAGGGCAAAAAAGGAAGGTAGATTGTACCATAATGGCATCACCGATGTACTACAAATTGTTTGTGAGTTTGGCATGAGGCTAACGAATTACCTTGTCAATGCAGCCATTGTTTTTGGTGATAACAGTGGAGAAGGACTCAAACATCGTGGAGAGAATATCAATGATTACTTGAGCGCCGTAATGCTCCATATTATGAGTCTTTACGAGAAATAAGCGGGCGAGTCATAGAGAAGTCCAAAGGAGGGCACATACAAAATCCACAACATCAAGAAACATGACTGTGCAATGCATTCTGGCAACCCCAACAACCGGCTTCATGTGGTTTCTGCACAAGTAACTTCATTTCAGGTTAGATGGGGGTAAAAATGGAAGATAAGCCACCTGACAACCTGCGTGGGAACGTATCTGAAAGATGTCAGAAGACATATCTTAGTATTTTATCTTAAGGAAAAGAAACTCACTGACTGAAGGACTCCAGTGCAGATTGCATAATTGTGACCTCCGAGTTTAACTTAAAAAAGAGTCAGAAGGCACGAAATTCAAAGGAAACCTAAACTGAATCGATTTCTTTAAGAAGGCTTCTTTTCAACGCAGTGTTACTGGAGGTGCTGCGGGGGTGATTAGGGACATCAAGTACAGGAAATATCTTACCGATTGAGGTTCCCGCTGGAAACTTTGCGGAGTTTTTGGATTACATTCCCAAGAGCACGGGCAAGAATAAGTGCCAGTGTCACACTGATGGCAACGGAGAGTATGCCAATGCATATTTCTATTGAGAGTACCACCCAAAGGGATAGATAGGCATCATCAACCGCATTGCTTTGCTCTTCCTGAATTGCTTCCATGAAATCCTAATTTAATGGTTTGTAAAACACAACAGGAGCCGTGGGTAATACCTTCTCGGGTGTAATCAGAAACAACCACAGCGTAAGTCCACCATCCCCAGAGATTGGTACAACATCCACATAAGTGGGTCCCTCGTCTGTCTCCATTAAGAAGTGTTTCTCTGTGTAACTCTGCCCAGTCAGATTCAGCCACTATGACCAGTTACGCGGGTTAGATTGCCAGCATCAATACCTGGCCTGAAGCAGCTCTGATGGTCGCATTTGAACAATTTGTGGCAAAGATAGGACCTCCACTTGAAGTAAGAATCGGAATGCCAGCACTTCCAGCAATGATTTTCAACGTCCTATCTTCGGACAGGAACGCCAGGCCGTTTGTTGTCAGATTGAAGTGGAAGAAAAAATCTTGCAGATAAGACAAAGTATATGTGGCTTGAATCACAGCAGGGACAGAGATTGAGGGTCTGATTGTGTATGCCATGACTCTGCCTTCAATGGGATTGGCAGACATATATACAGACGTCCAAGATCCGTTCCAGGCATTAAGTCCAACTTTCCTTTAGAGGGGTCAGGCGTGCCCTCACAGAAAGTGCAGTATGAGACATACCACCACGACCGCAGAGTGAGGTTGTAATTTGTAAGATCTCTCTCCGCTCGCCTTTCGGTTGTTGGATACCCATCACGGATCCAGAAGTAAGTAATATTTGAGTTGACGGCACTATCGTGGACTCCCCAATAGGTCTGCATATCAGCGTAGAGGTGATTCCCTTGGTTATTCACCCAGGCCACCATCTGAATGCGCATTAAGGAAGAAAACGTACTATTCTCGAGACAGTCGTACCAAATTGCTGATTGAGGTGAATTGTTTAGCCATTCCGCGCAAAATGAGTTGAAAAGCACTTGGATCTGTATGTAACAGCACAGAGGAAGTGTATGACGACTCTGGAATTGCCATTTTCACTGCATCAACAAGAAGGGGTGGTATCCTCATCTGTATAGCGATACTGTCCACACTCTTTTCTACAAGTAAATTTCTGTACACATCCATTTCCTACAGAAAGTCAACAACAGCGTTATGGGAAATAGGAAAATCACATAGGATAGACTCGAAGTGCAAGTGCTGGTGAGACCCTTCAGAGAAGTGATCCAAAGTGATGTCATTGGAACCAAGCATGCCAGCAGTACAATGACCACAACCAGCACAGCAGAAACAGGTACAATTACCATGATAGAACATGAACCTGCCATCCTACTTAGACTCCAAGTGAGATATTGGCATATTTGGCAGGGCTATTCATTCAAATGGGGAGGGGGGAACCAAAAAACCAAACAAACATAAGTGTAAAATGGCCAACCTCTTTTTCATCAATCTTGAGTCATCAATTGGGGCTCCGATTCCCACTAACAATGTACTACTGCCCGCGGTTTGG
The DNA here is from genome assembly GCA_020536535.1 of Pelomyxa schiedti. NCBI lineage: Eukaryota > Evosea > Pelobiontida > Pelomyxidae > Pelomyxa > Pelomyxa schiedti. The sequence continues at coordinate 21,607 of JAHLWZ010000095.1, read as the reverse complement.
GATTGGGAATCCCCTAAAGACAGTCCCATAGTTGCTCCACCACCCTCTGGGGCATCCCCTACCTTGTTGCTGTGACGCATTGCTCCACTACCCCTCATACAACACAAAACAACTGATGTGCTCTCTCCTCTCCAAACCACAATTGTGGGTGTTGCTGTAGGAGCAACCAGTGTTGGTGGCCTGTTTGTTTTGTTTTTTGCGGTTGTGTGGGTTTTCTTGGTTGTCTGCGCGAAGCAGACAAAAAGAAAGCTCCAAACACGGAAAATCTCATCATTTCCGCAGGATCAACGCCACATGTCTTCTGGCTTTTAGAGGCCGGAAATCAAAAAAGTCATATCAACATCCGAGAATGCAGAGAGGTGCAGGGATGTCTGCAGATGGAACTCAGATCCTCACTGATTTCCCAGGTCGTTCCCTGATGCCGAAACCACACGAACCACTAAGGTTCCTTACAAGGGTATTTGTCCTTACTGTCATAGGAGTGGAGAGAGTATACATTTTTTATGTATGTGGTGCCAACGAGACTCAGTGCTGTAATTTCCCAACTTTTTTAAGTAAGTTGATTGAGGCCTCATCACTCCCAAATCACTCCCAAGCTCTCCCTTCTGGGAACTCTCCCCAAAACGCTCCCGGGAGACATTTCCCATTTGGGTGAAAACAGCACTGAACGAGACAGCCCAACAACTTTACTTTGAAAAGGGGATACCTCGTGCCCCCAGGCAGAGGGAGTCGCTCCCCCATCACCATGGTCACGTCTCTGGAGAGCAGACACAAGTCCGTAGCCGCAGCACCTCGGTTTTATTCTGTTGATTGCTTCTCATAAACCATGTCCCTACGAACCCCACCAAACAACACCGCAACCTGTGCCGCCAAGCCCACAATTCTGACCCCGACCGTCTCCACCGGCGGCGGTGGTGGGCACCACTACCGCTCCAGCGCCAACGCCAGCGCCGGTCTCTGCGCTCTCGCCCTCGGCGCGGCGCACGGCGACGTCCCCGGGCAGCAGCAGCAGCCCACGCCGTCGCCGGGCCGCGGCCACGACGCCCTGCGGTGCCCGTGCTGCACGGACTGGCAGCAGTACAGCGACAAGCTCGACGCGGACTGGCAGCAGCAGGCCGACGCGCTGGCCCGCGAGGCCGACCGCGTGGCCGCGGACCTGCAGCGCCGCGCGGCCGCGGCCGAGGACCAGCTGCGGCGGTGCTCGGCCGAGAGCGAGCGGCTGCGCGAGGAGGCGGGGCGGGCCAAGGCGGCGTACGAGAAGGAGGTGGAGCGGCGGCGGGCGGTGCGGCGGGCGCAGGGCAGCGACCGCAAGACGCTGGAGGAGCGGCTGGCCGACGCAGAGGCGAAGCTGGTGGAGGAGGTCACCAAGAGAATGAGGTGACTCCCAATTGTGGGTGTGGTTTGTGTGTGTTTCCTTTTGTGGATGGGGTGGGGATTTTTCTTTCTTTCTTTTTTTTTCTTCCCTTTTTTTTCTTTGTTTGAGGTTTTGTGTGTGGGCACTTGTGGGAGTTTTGAATTCCAAATTAATTTATTTCATAACGTTGTTTTTATCAGTTTGGTGACTTAAATGTAAAAGGTATCAATCTACGGCAAAGAAATACGAACGGGAGCTTGCTGAAGCAAAGTTGGCAATGGCACAGGCTGAGGCGAGGCATCAAATGAGATCTGAGGATGGGGATGCTTTCATCTTGTCAAAAAAGATAATGCAGTTGGAACGGGAAAAACTTTCTATGAGTATGGAACTCCAAGATGTGCAAGCCGTTCTGGATGACCTGGAGCCAAGTGTTCAGCAACTGACTGTAATGCAACAAAAGCTTGAGGAAACCCAACGGCTATTAGCGGCTGAACTTCTCCGGAAGGAAGAACTCACAAATACACTGCAACAATACGAGTCCAGCGATTCAGAGAATGAAGATATCTCTGAGAACGAAACTGACCCGCAGTCACAGCTTGCTGGAATTCAAAGCGAAACGGAAGCCCTCACCCGGGAAAGGGACCAACTCCTCCATCAACTCCAACAGCAACAAAATCAACCTCCACTCTCGAAACTATCATCATGAGAAAAACAGGTTAGTTGTAAGCCAAAACCGTTCCTCAACTAATCGAATTTCAGGTAATACCGGCGGCTTTTCAACAACCGTAATTTTGTAATGTATACCCTTAACACCCATCCCTTTGCATACACATACATTCACTCACCCATTCAAGAACTTCATCACTTTTCTGATAACTACGTGAAAATTTATTAATTGTAAATGAGAGGAGGCGCGGCGACGAATACGAAGTCGCGTCCCTTGCTATTACGTCTACCAATAGAAAAAATAACAAGCACCAACAACACCAATGACCAACAACCACTCTCACCCTCCCCTCATCAACAGCAACCACAACCCCTCCTTGTCCAACTCCGTTCCCCCAGTGCCCCAATGCAGAGGCAGCAACAACAACAACAACAAATGGTGTCACAACCACTATCACCCCCTTCACTGTCATCATCACTACCCCCCGATGATCAACAACAGCAGATCCAACAAGTTCAACAGCAGCAGCAACCGATTCTTACGCCACGGGTGACGTCATCGAGCAGCGACGAGGTCGTGCAGCTCGCCCAGAGGAAGTTCGTGCTCGAGGTGGAGCTCTCGCACCTCAGGAAGAAGATCGAGGACACGCAGCAGCAGTGCCTGGAGAGGAAGACCAAGGTGTTCCAGGCCAAGGCGAGGCTGGCCAGGGACCAGGACGAAGCCACCAGGCTCCTGGCCGCCGAGGCCGCCGCCACCGCCGCGCTGGCCAGGCTCGTGGCCGACAGGCGGGCGCGGTGCGACCTCAGGCAGAGGCTGCGCGACGCGGGGGCCCGCAGGGACGCCGTGGCGCGGGAGGTGGCGAGGCTCAGGGCCCTGGCGGCGGCGGCGTCGCTGTGCGAGTCGCAGTCTCGGGCACAAGCACAGCAGCCGGGTGCGCTGGTGGCTGGGCCAGCGGCCAGCGTGGTGAAACGGCAGGGGAACGGGGGCGGCGAGGGGGACGCGGCTGGGAAGATGAGGGAGGAGATGAGCAGGATGGAGGAGAAGCTGAGGGAGTGCGCGAGGGAGAGGGACGAGCTGCTGGGGAGGGTGGCGGAGCTCGAGAGGCGCGGCAGGGACGCGGCGGTCGAGTACGCCAGGGCCATGCACGGCCTACACTCGCGGTCCATCGCGGAGCTCTCGGCGCTGCGCGAGGCCCTGGGCCACGGTGGGTCATCATCTACTACTACGCTAAGGATGAGCCCAGGAACCAACACTGTTGCGAATCAGCAGATGTCGTTGCCTCTGTCTTGTCACTCTCCTGAATCGACAACAGGCCCAGACTACCCTCAGCATAATCAACAACAACAGAATCAAATTAGTACAGCCACAACACCACCACCTTTGATAGTTTCTGTATCACCTATGCTAGTACAGGATACACAACCGCAGCAACACCAAGAACTGGAAATCGCCAGTGACAAACCCCAACGAGAAATACAAGCACAGGATCCTCCGTCAGAGATAAAATGCATTGACTGTAATATTGATAATGGCACTGACACACAAATGCATTCAGACATCTGCCAGAGTGCTGCAGTCACTGACGGTCCATTGCCACCACCCATCAACATCAATAACAACCAAGTTCTTGAGGAGGCACAAAGCTTGATCAGGGCTACTTATAACATGTACACTGGCGACTCTTCTGACTCTGAATCCTCGTCGTATGGATCCTCATACTCTGACGAATCAGAGTGAGATCCCCGGTTGATCTTATCGTTTCGCCAAACGTAGTGTTACATCAAAACCCGGCTGCAGTTCTGTTAGGAAAAACACAGGAAACCGGCAAATGTAAAACAACACAATAACAAACAATCACGTTATACGTTCGTGCTGCGGCACCAAGACAGCGACTGTTTTCCCCGGAAATGCGACAAGGAGCACAAAGCGAAGGTGACAATGACAACGGCGATGGGGCAGAGATTGAAGTTTCGGCTGTGCATAAAGCGACGGGATGCGGGGTCGCGGACACACGCGTGATACAGCATGGCAGTACGGTGCAAATATTCGGGGGGAATGAGGCCGGTGGGGGGCCGTACTTGCCACACGAGAGGCCCGCGGTGTCGTGGGTTGGGTGGGGCGTTGATTGGCTAGGCTGGTCACTGGGTAGATTCTCGCCTTTTTATATTGACGTCGATGGAATCCTCGCGGTGTGTCGAATACATGTGTATTTTTTTGATTCCCTGCGAGCATTATTAACATTTATTTATTGCAGAAAGCAAAGGAACTTTCGCGGTATAAAGGGGTCGCTGGAGATCTAAGTCCTTGTTTCAAATCGTATTCTTTGTTCCTCAGAGGCATTGACCAGAACCGGATGCCGGCAGTATGTCTATGCACCTACCTTTTTCAATTTTTCACTAGCTTCAGACTGCCAGAGCCATGCTCAATGGAAATTTCAATACATTTGTGGACTCAGCTTTATCAGTTTGTAATTCATTGTATTAATTGTTCCTTACTTTCCTCAGCTGACTCGATATTACACTGCACACCCAGAGGTTGGCACAGTACCCATGAAACCGTCCATCATAATCGCTGGATTTCCCCGCACTGGAACAACTTTGCTGCAGAAGTGAGAATTTAACATGACTAGTGTCGCACTAACTCCAGCATAGCCTCCTTTTGTGCGACACTAAATCGCGGGGAGCGTACACATTTGAAATGTGCTTCGGGGTACCAATGGTCCCGCCAGCAAAATCCCCTGATGAACTCAAGAATGATCCAAGAATTGACATTGTAAGATTACCCTATGTAAACACATACTCAACGGCATGCAGATGTCAAGAGAAATGTTAAAACCTGAATCCATCTTTCCCGGAAGAAGGTAAAATCTTACCTTTTATAAAGAGTAATAGCTTATAAAAATCAGGTTGCGTATCTCGGAATCCCACAAAATGGGACCAACTACCCGGGATGAAGAGACATTCATTATGACCTTGACAGGGCAATGGCTCACTCTTTTCAGTACAGGCTGTGGTATGCTTTGTCGAGTTCCAGAAAGCCTTACAGCTTTAAAGAGGAATCAATTAATGATTTCGTTGATCCAAACAAGTTGCACGCATATCAGTTCTTGAGAACCTTCTTCCAAATGCTCGAAACGGTGCGAGAAGGCCCCTAATGGTCTTGTCTTATTCTATTTCAACAGGGTTTTGCACCAACATCCCACTGGGTTATGAAGTGCCCAGCACACTCTCTGTGGCTAGATTCACTTGCGCCGTGTTTCCCAGATGGAAAGATTGTATTCACTCACAGGTCCTTGCTAATCACCTGATGGTAACTGACCAAAAAGCAGGCATCCAACTGAAACAATTCCATCATTATGTGCTCTTTTTGAAAGCATGGGCGGTCACTGTTTTTATCCTGGAGCATGGGACAGGCGGATCTTGGGAAGGTAATTGATATGGAATGGTATCCTTGGGCTTTTCGCCAACCACATTTCCAGGATAACAAAGAACGTCTGGAAACAGGCGGCATCACGTATCTGTGAGTTCCAACGCAGAACGGATCCTTCCTTGTACTATAATTTACAGTATGACGGTGCGTTTCCAATTATACCTTGTCCTGTGTAACGAACGTCTTATGAAAGATTTGGTGCAACATCCAAGTGAAGCATGCCGCAGTTTATACAACCACTTTGGCCTTGAATTTGAGTGCGTTATGCAACAACTTCTATGCCCAAACTAACCTTCAAAAAAGCGAGGAACTGGCACAAAGGATGAAAGAGTGGCAACAAGTCAACCCACAAGGCCAGCACGGCCGGCGATGCTACTCCCTTGAAATGTTCGGCCTCACGCACAAGGAGGTCTGCGATGACTTCAGTGAATACATCCACACATTCTGCAGCCGCCACGGCACCCCATCATCACCACCAGCGACCACGTGCACGACGGCAACAACAAGTGCCACTAAAAGTAACACTTCACCACCCACAACAGCGTGTCGCGATCACTGATTCGTGTCACAAATGAGAAGTTCAAATGGCCAAGAAAAGAAGGTCGTTTAGTTCGATCTCACGAATTTTCACAGCAGTTTTACGTCACCTCTTCAACCGGAAAAAGCCGTTTGTTTTGAAACAAACAGACAAACTTGAGGTTGTACCTACCCCCCACTTCAGAGGACGAACAACAAACAATGGCATCATCATCAGCACCCCCTCAGCACGCCAGCGACCGGGAAACTAACCCGCAGGGTGACGATGACAAATCCCACAAGTCCACTGCTGCTGGTGAGGCCACACCTACCATGACGTCCGCGTCGTCCTCGTCGTCGGCTAGTGTGAGCGTGGTGACAACAACAACAACGAAAGCAAGTGCGTGTACAAAATTCGTCGTTCTATTCGTATTACATGTTATATGTCATATAATCATATTACATAAGTTAAATGCGCGTGAATATGGTTAACGTTATGGAGTAGGTTCAGAAGGGCGGGAATTCAATGTTCACCTGCCACATGAGAGGGCTACACAGTCGTGGGTTGGGTGGGGAATTGACTGGATAGGATGGTCCCTCGGAAGATTCTCACCTTTCTATATTGACATTCCTGGAATATTGGCGGTACTGCGTCCCTCTGTATTATTCATTCAATGTTGGGACTTAAATAATAGTTAGAAAGCAAAGGAACTATCCAAGTACAATGGAGTAGCTGGTGACCTGAGCCCTTGTTACAAGTCTTATTCCTTATTTTTGAATGGTCTGGACCAGAACAAAATTCCACCAGTGTGTAATATCTTTCAGCCGGTCATTTTATTGTTCTTAATCTATCAGAGCTCTAGGATTATGCTCAACGGAACACTTAATTCCTTTGTGGATTCTGCTTTATCCGTTTGTACCTTACAAACCTTTCTGTTGTTGACTTGAATACCTCAGCTGACTCGATATTATACCGCACACCCAGAGATCGGCACAGTGCCCCTGAAACCGGCCATTATAGTCGCTGGATTCCCTCGAACCGGAACAACCTTGTTGCAAAAGTGAGTCCATGTCTCTTTATATTTATCTTTTTTTTTACCAAAATCCCAGCTTCCTTCTGTGTGACCCCAAGTCACGAGGGGCATATACATATGAAATGTTCTTTGGTGCCCCCATGGTCCCTCCTGCAAAGTCCCCGGAAGCACTCAAGACTGACCCAAGAATCGCGATTGTATGTAAATCGGATTTTCAACGGCTAACAATTCAAATACAAGGTGGACAAAGCATTAGCTCAGGCAGAATTATTGTATCCTGGAAGGAGGTAAGCCTCCGCATTTGAACAAGGCAAAGGATTTCCTCTAATACCTTTTAGTGCCCGGATATCTGAATCCCATCCCATGGGTACGACTGTTCAAGATGAAGACACATTCATTATGAGTTTAACTGGCAATTGGTTAACCCACTATAGCATTGGAGATGGTGAGTGCATATTTTTCCACAATTTGTTAACTCTTTTTTTTAGAGGCTTCCATCAACGACTTTGCAGACCCAAATAAATTGCACACATACAACTTCTTGAGGACTTTCTTCCAAATGCTAGAGACGGTACGATAAAGGCATAAGGAAGGATCGGGGACTTACCAACTCCAATAGGGGTTTGCTCCAGCATCGCACTGGATTCTGAAATCTCCCTCGCATCCACTTTGGCTTGAATCTCTAGCCAATGGTTTCCCAAGCGGCAGAATTGTATTCACTCACCGGTACGCGTCTTTTTACTCTGTCACCTGACATATAAGTGAATAGGCACCCAGTAGAAACTGTACCCTCACTATGTGCACTCATTGAGAGCATGGGAGGCCATTGCTTCTACCCTGGAGCATGGGACCGGCGCCACTTGGGAAGGTAATTTGACTCCGTTTAATGGCCTCTAATCATTCCAGGGTAACCAAGAACGTTTGGAAGCTTGCTGCGGCCCGCATTTGTGAGTTTCAACGCAATGTGGACCCTTCTCTGTATTTTAATGTCGACTACCTGGGTTCGAATTTTTCTATACTCCATGTTTCTACACAATAATCACACATTACAGACCTGATGAAACGACCAATAGAATGCTGTAGAGCCATCTACCAACACTTTGGCCTTACATTTGAGTATGAAGTCCAGCCCTGTGTAATAATTAAATGTAAATAGATTCAACATTTCATTTTCATTTGCTATAGCGATAATGTCTCTCAATCGGGGCATTTCGAACCCATAATACAATAGACAAAAACCAACAGAATACTAACACCCCACAACAGCGAGGAACTGGCACAAAGGATGAAAGATTGGAAACAAGCAAACCCACAAGGCAAACACGGACGGCGTGGATACTCTCTGGAAATGTACGGTCTCTCTCACAAGGAGATCTGTGATGACTTCAGTGAATACATCGAAAAGTTCTGCCCTCCGGCGACACCCCAACAACCCTCATCATCAACCACTACGTGTACTTCTACTACTGAAAGTTCGAACAAGGAATGAGAGATTGAGGCCTACAGTATCACACATAGGCATTTTTGATCTATTAGTTGAAATCTGTGATTCTTTTTTTTTCTTTGTGACACTTAAAAATCCAAGAGACACACAACCCCAACAAGTACCCCACACCTAGAGATAAAAGCGAATTGAGTTTGTAGTGATGACTTCGACGCCACCTCCCTCAACTGCAACTGCAAGCACCTCCCATAATGGTGATGCCGACAGCAACAAGCAAAACAATGCCGCGGCCACAACTGCCGTTATTACTTCTGCTGGTAATTACCACTCTTTCGTTACCTTTGTATTGGTAAATGTTTTTTATAGCGAGTAGTTCTGCGGTGGAATCAACACCACGAGTATTCAATGTTCACCTGCCACATGAGAGGGTGACACAGTCATGGGCAGCTTGGGGAATTGATTGGATAGGATGGTCCCTCGGAAGATTCTCACCTTTCTACATTGATATTCCTGGAATATTGGCAGTACGCTTCTTTTTCCCCTCTTAGGGTTTCATTGAGTTTAATGTGGTTTGTGCACAGAAAGCAAAGCAATTGTCCTTATACAAGGGAGTTGCTGGTGATTTGAGCCCTTGTTATCGCTCCTATTGCTTGTTTTGGAAAGAGATAGACCAGAACCGAATTCCTCCAGTATTTTGTTTCCACAAGTAGAGTCATCAAACCTTACTTTTCACACAGAGTTCTCGGCTCATGCTTAATTCAACCATGAATGCATTTGTTGATTCCGCCCTTTCTGTATGTATAAGTGGAAACTGAATGAATTCCAACCAAACACAGTTGACTCGGTATTACACTGCGCACCCAGAGATTGGAACGACTCCCTTGAAGCCAGCTATAATCATAGCAGGATTTCCCAGAACGGGAACAACTCTTTTGCAGAAGTAATATGAAGAGTGACTTGCGACCTTACAGTCTTACTCTTTCTCGCAGCATTCTTCTCTGCGATCCCAAGTCACGGGGAGCTTTTACCTACGAAATGTTCTTTGGTGCCCCAATGGTTCCCCCTGCCAAATCTCCTGAGGCGCTTCGAACAGACCCCAGGATACAACTTGTAAAGATTTACTGCTCCCAAGATTAGTTAGCCCTTTCTAATTGACCAAAAGGTGGAAAAAGCAATGGCACAAGCAGAGATGCTTTATCCAGGGAGAAAGTTTGTTCACACAAAATTAACCAAATCTCACCACACAGCAAAACAGTTCAAGAATTCACGAATCGCATCACATGGGTTCACTTGTGCAAGGTTTCTTTGTTCCCAAATTATTCTCGACCAACTTCAATCACAGATGAGGACACATACATCATGAGTTTAACAGGGCAGTGGCTTACACACATTTATCTGACAAATGGTAGCCTTTAAGGAGTGATGGGGTTGTATAAACACACAACAGACGAAGCCCTTGAAGATTTCGTCGACTCCAACAAACTGCACAGCTACCAGTTTTTGAGGACATTCTTCCAAATGCTGGAATCCGTATTTAGTTATCTGTTCATCACTACCCATTAAGTGCAACTCATACAGGGATTTCCCCCACAATCACACTGGGTATTGAAATGCCCCGCTCACCCACTGTGGCTCGATTCATTGGCCGCTGGGTTCCCCAGTGGCAGAATTGTCTTCACACATAGGTTTCCCCCAACCAATGCAATATTTTTTTGATACTGTTATCTCGCCCACTTCAGGCACCCAAAAGAGACAATCCCATCATGGTGTGCTCTGATCGAGAGCTTGGCAGGCCATTGCTTCTATCCTGGTGCATGGGACCGGAGACTTCTTGGGAGGTGTTATTCCCTGAAGCTGACTGATTGTTTGTCCCATTTAATCTCCAAAAAAGAATTGCCAAAAACATGTGGAAACTTGCAGCAGAGCGTATCTGTGATTTCCAGCGCCACGCCGATCCGGCCTTGTACTACAACGTTCATTATTTGGGTACTTAAATATAATGTTCATTCAAATTCTCATCCTTCTCTCAGATTTGATGGAGCATCCAATAGAAACCTGCCAGAATGTCTACGGCCACTTCGGGCTAAACTTCGAGTGTGTTACTTAAACTTAAATTTTCACCGCTGATAGTACTATACAATCGCGTTCTTAATTAATACCGGCATTTCCTCAGTCTTTAATACATCATCAGGGAAGGGCTTTCAGACAAGATGGCCAAATGGCAGGCTGATAATCCCCAAGGAAAGCACGGGAGGAGAACCTACAGCCTGGATATGTACGGCCTGGACCCTGCTGAAATTGCCAAGGACTTCCATGAGTACATCGCCACTTTCTGTGTCAGGAAGCCACACACAACAGTACCAACACCAACACCCACCACACCATCAACCACAACGACCACAACTACAACCTCAACAACCAACACCAATAATTCCTGAAAACAAGAGAGGTATTTCAAGTTTTTGTTTCTTCCCGTTTTAGATTTATGATACATTACATTTTCCAGGAGGAGGTTTTGAAGGAGCATTGCGAGTGAGGGGTTCGTTGTTGGCTCTTTCACGTACCAACTGATAGAACACCTCGTCAACATTGACTGGTGTCTTGGCACTGGTCTCCAGGAATGGAATGCCGAGTGACTTGGCCAATGCCTCCCCCTGTGAATACGAAATCCGGCGCTCCGATTCCAAGTCACACTGTGGAGCAGTGAATGAATGGTTGCCGGTTATGTGGTTGTGGGTGGTAGGTAAACCTTTGTTGCTACTAGAACAATTCCGGGCCATTGCGGACCATATGTGTCACTGACATCTTTCACGCACCGGATATTTTGGAAGTGGTCTGACACAGAGGTGAAAGAATACTCGTCGGTGATGGAATAACAGATGAGGAACGCATCACAGAGTCGAATATGCATCTCTACAAGAGCCCTTTCTTTGTGGTTAAAGATGGGTAAAATGGGAGCCGTCTCTACCGGCATTCATAGAAGGAACCTGCATTTGTCTTTAAGTATTGTTTACATTAGCGCGATGTGGAGTTGTTTCTACCGGTGGTGTCAATGATATCAAGGTTTAAACTCCGCTTTCCCAGTTTGAGAGAATAAGGGTAACTGTCCTCCAGGCTCTAAAAGACCAAAGATAAGAATAAAAGGGAGTGTGATTGTTTTGGCATGCCGGGTCATATCTAAAGGTTGAAATTAATTAATTTATGAAGAGGCGGGGGCACAAATACTCTTCGACAAATTCATGTCGTATAAATCTCAGAAGCAAAGAACTCTGTTACAAGACGCAAAACAGGTCAGCATACAATTTGAGGGGAAATAGGATATAACAACCTTGCCAACCCCACCGGCTCCTGTTATTTTATTCACATAAGAAGGAGTAATTAAGAGTGAGGCGAGGCACTACCAAAAATGCCCACTTTCAGTACAGCCCCACACAAAAGGGCAGCAGCCTGAGGCAAACCGGGAATGAACATGAGTGGTTCTGCCAGTCTGGCAAATCCAAACTTCCAGATTTTGTTCACTCCCTCAGGAGGTGCAGATTTCGCGTTCTCGTCACACAGAAGTAATGTCCTGGCTGCTGCTGGCTGGATTTATTTTGAGTGGTGGGTTCAAGTATGGAAAGTGATGATGAGGTTAACTCCAAAATCCACAAGTTTCTGCCTCCACAGAGTCCGATGAGATGCAATGAAATCAAATTTCTTGCACACCAAGCACATGTTTCCCAGATCAGGTATCCTGGACAAACAAAGTGTGAAATGAGGGAGAAGAAAAAGAAAGAGGCACCTAAGAAAGGAAACAATGCGCAAAACTAGATCCAGAGGAAGGAGAGCAAAAGGCCCACAAGGATTCAGATCACCACTGAAACCAACACAAAGCATGTTTCCAACATTCCCGGATTTGCAAAGGCCTCCAAACACCCAGATGCAAGCCTCCCTTTCACAAGCACTGTGGAAGTATCTAGAGAGTTGCAACTCCTCCGCATTCGTGACTGAAAGATTTTGGTGCTCCCAGCTGTTGTTGACTGTGTTGAACAACCACAAGTCATTCTGAGGCCCATCCTTTTTGATTGGGTTTGAGATTCCAATGGAATTGTTGTTGTCAAACCTTTGTCCTTCCTCCATAAACCGCAAGTAACTGTTCATAAACTCTGGCTCCGGATGCTCCTCGTGTTGCTGGAATCGGTGGTTGTGGCAAAGGTTCCCATCCGAGGGTTCGAAAATCGAACCGGTGAAAGTCGGAGAGGTTGTTCGGGGAGCAAAATCCGCCAAGGACGAACATGTGGTTTCCAACAGTCACTGCAGTGTGAAGTTGCCTCGGAGAAGGTGGTTTCCCTTCCACATCGTCGAGAAGTGTCCAAACAAGTGTCTTTGTGTTGAAACAATAAAGTTCGTTCGAGAACCCGTTGATGGTGTCCACGAATCCTCCAAAAATGAAAATGGTGTTCTGCCACAAAAAGTGAAAAAAGATAAATCGACAGGCAAACGCTCACCTTGAACAAAACAGCAGAATGGCCCCAACGAGGTGCAGGGACAACTGTGGACTTGGGTTCAATCAATTTCCATCCACCCTCGTGAGTGTAACACCACATTTCATTCGAGAATCCCTTCTCACAAGCACCACCAAAAAGGAACACGGAGTTGCCGAGGGATACAGCCGATGCACAGTACCTCGGTGATGGGCTGATCTCACAGCTTATCTGATGTTTGTGATTTGGGAGTCATGACAAGTTCACCAATCAACAGCTTCGAAACAAAAGCATATACAAACATGCACGCCACACACGCACGCACGCACGCACGCACACACACCTTGTCCCACCGGCCAGTGTCCAGCGAGTACTCCCACGTGTCATTCATGTGCACAAACACCCCTCCCTTGTTGCCCTTCGATGCTGTTGCTGTTGTATCGGGTGTGCTCGCCCCTGCGCCACCGTGGTCGCTTGGGAGGAGGGAGCCATACCCCCCAAACACAACCATCACCTCCCCCTGCCCCTGCCCGCCGCCGCCGCCCCCGCCGGCCCCTGCTGCCACCACCATCACCCCCACCTACAGTGTGTGTGTGTGTGTATGTGTGTGTATGTGAGTGTAGAGATATGTGTGTGTTCCCCGGGTCAGTCGACAACAGTACATGCAACCAACAAACAAACAAACAACCAATCAGACATAGCACGGGCGTGGGTACAAGAAAAGGGCACATACGTGGCCGTGGCGCGGTGACGGTCCCCCCTCACGCACCCCCACCACCCCGGACGCACTCGCACTCGCATCGGCTGGTGGTGGTGGTGGGGGAGGAGGAGGACGACGAGGAGGAGGAGGCCACACGCGGCACACCGACGGCCCCCAACCACAACCGCCACCACCACCCTTACCGCCGCCTGTTTCCGCCCCGATCATTTTTAAGCGAAAAATGCTTGTCACACGACAACGACTCGGGTCAGGGAGGGTGGCGGCGCGATGACCGACGACCGGCAACCGACGACGGCGTGTGGCGGGGGGGTGGTGACCGTCGACCGACGATTGGAGTCCCCAACGGTTACGCCGAGTGAGGGGGCGCCCGGGTGCGATGGGATGGATGATGCCCGGGCTTCTTTGCGACCCATAACTTGCTTGTACGTAGTATTTTTCCATCGGCGGCTCGGTTGGTTGCATGTCGGCAACGCGCAGGCTGTTTCGGCGATCACACATCACAGAAACTGATGAAACGCCCCAATGTAATGCTGTAGGAGTAGCTACCAAACACTTTGGCCTAGCAATAGGCTGAGAATCCCTTGCTAAACTGTATAATACAGTTTCCCCCCTATGATATAACAATAGCTCCCAATTGGCGCATTTCCAAAATGTAATACAATACACAAAAACCAACAGAGCACTAACATCCCGCAACAGCGAGGAACTGGCACAAAGGATGAAAGACTGCAAACAAGCAAACCCACAAGGCAAACACGGGCGGCGTGGATACTCTCTTGCAATCTTACTCCCACGATCGGTCTTCAACAACAGTTAATTATTGTGGAAGCTAACAAAAGGAATGGAAGTCTTTAAAATACACTATTTTTTGCCCATTTCTGTTGTTTTAATGTGAGGCTCACGGAGATACTGTTAACCATGTGATCTTTACAGTGTTGTGACCCCAAATAATAACAGCAGGAGAGAGGCCAGTGGGTACATTGTCGACTGTTGCAGTTGCATTGTTGTGTTGGGGCCACGTGGCAGTGAGGGTCTGTGTTGGGACATCATACACCAGCGTAACCTCCTCCGTGCGGCATGATGCGTGGAATGATGGTGTTGCAATGGGGAGCTTGAGTCTATTAGCAGATGTAGACCACCCATAGAGAGACTCGAATGGAATGTTGCTGGTATGCTCAATATCAATGAGACCGTAGGCTACCCACATGCATCCCGTGTAACCACCGTAATCCTCAAGGTCACTGATAGACAGGTGCCACATATACATTCGATGACAATCAAGTTGCATGGTGGATATCGCTGTTGATTCCGCATATTGACTGGAACTTGTTTTGGGTTTGTAAACGGTGCTAGGATCCTCTGGTTGTACAACCAGAAGGTGCCCACAGCAATTAGGGTCCCACATCCCATAATAGACAGTTGATGATGTCGATTGGCCAGAAACAGTAAGACTCAAAGTGGCTAGGCTTTTGTATTCTGAACACTTGGGGACAATGCACTTGATTTCATTTGGGTTGGTCACGTAAATATCTTCACACTGGACACCTAGCACAACATTAACGAAGAGAGGAATGGAGTATGATACCATTGAGTACTACATTGATGCCGTTAGGGGAAGTACCGAACCCACGTCCTCGGATAATTAACTTGCCGCCGTTAGAGGGCACGTTTGAAACATTTTGAATAACCGGACCTATGTAATTGTAAGTCGGCCGAACACGTAGTTGTTTACATACCCTCATAAGAAAACCTCGTATCATTTATTCGCTCGGCAGTTTCTCCAAAAACAGTGAGGTGTACGGGTAGTTGGCAGCCCACACCATTCTCTGGCACAGTGAATGCAAGAACAGAGCCGGGGACTACCACGCTCACATCTGAGCATGGCGCATCACCAATTCTAACTTGGAGGTCTTTCTCGACAGCGTATGGAGACCATTGCCCACATAAGGTCATTGCCTTTCCTGCAGTTGCTCTAATTTCCTCTCTGAAACCTTCCAGAACCGGTGCTGGTGAAAATGGGTGTAAGGTATTTGGTTTAAAAAGAGTGAATAAACTATAAGAAATGGAGCCGAGCTCGGCTATCTTTGCTTTGAACTCCTTAACTCCCTCGACACTGAATTGCACGCTATCTTCCCTCACACAGGGTGAAAGGTGTTCAGATCCAAATTCCTAATCATCAGTGATTTGATGACAAATACGAAGAAGACAGTATACTTGGAGAATTCCAGCAATACTATCACATAATTCCAATACAGTTGATGCATCACGGCTGTTCAACACAGCCATTGATTTGAAATTCCCAATATGCTCCCGAGCCGCACTAACACTTGCGAGTTGCGTGGCTATCCTGTCTTCTGTGAAAAGAGTCAACAAGGTAAATTCCTTATTCCAATAAACACCTGCTATGGTGGAAATTGCTTTAGAAGTCGAAAGTAAATCTTTTTCTCGTAACTGGAGCATTTGTATCGTTTCGGTGAACTCACTGTGTATGGTCCCCTCACATTTCTCCTGAGCCTGCATTTTGGTTATTGACAGATAAATTTCAGAAGAATTCCGACCTGTCTCAACTTCAACCCTTGATGTTTAATTGATTGAGCGAGTGTATCTAAAGATGGAAGATGGTTTAGATACACTCGCTCAATCAATTAAACATCAAGGGTTGAAGTTGATGCTGATGACACATTGGAGGCGCGCCTACAATAGATTAGAGGGTATAGCCACTCAAATAATAACGAATATTATTATTAAAAATCGAAAATCTAGTAATATTAGTTAATATGCAACGCCAAATAAAAAAATACAAATAATGTTTCTATTAGCGTGTAAATATAGATACTAACCAGGCAAACTTGGCTTGACCTGAGGAGGCGGCACCAACCTCCTCCTTTTGTCACTCCCGCCAAAACATGGATACACACTACAACCACTACTAGTAGGCGATGACGACGACGACGACGACGTAGTTGAGGACCCAAAAGGTAACTCCAGCCTGGCCATTTTGGGTGCTTCACACAATGGGCACCACATTTCAAAGGGAATGGCGGAACTGGAAGAAGATGCGCTTACATATCCCATAATTTGCCCTGGGGTGGATATACGGCGGAAGGCAGCCACTGCACCAGTGCAGGATGTGCATAGATGGTGGCCACATGAAGGAACGAGCACCCATGGCTTGTCAGGGGACGGCAGGGTGGGCGGCGGCACAATGGGCATTTGACAGCTACCGACGACGATAACGACGACGGCTTTGCCATTTCCTTTGTCGACCAAAAAAATGCTTTGACTCATCCCACTTTTTCGGCACAGACAAACTTTGTTGTTTTTTTCCCTGGAAACCCTGAGGAAGCCTTCCCTCAGGAAATCTCCTTATCTCCTACTCCAAGGGAAGTAATCGAGTGTTTGGGATGTTGTTTGTCGAGGAAAAAGGCTCAGGGCTCTCATAGGAATCGTTGATGGTTTTCGGAGAAGGAAGTAGCCAGCGAGGAGGTAGTTGTTCCGCTCTGTAAATTCAAAATCTAACCAAACAATGTATGAACAAGAATCTCCTTGTTTCTTTGCACTGACACTGCAACTGCAACTATGTAGTAGGTAGTTGTGGTACATCTTATCGATGATCCTGACATCCACCTCACCTCCACACCCACCACCCTCTTGCCCTTGCACACCTGAAAATTGTAAAATGATCACCCTTGCCCCAGATACGTGTGTCACCCGGTGCCTTTTCATCAGTTGCCCCTGAGGTAGTTGTTGTAGGAGAGTGTATTTGCTATCCCCAATGAGGTTCCGTTCCCTGCCCGTGCCCCTGCACTTGTGTCTCACCCCCATCCCAATGCACACAGCAGGCCCGGCCGGCACCCCCCCACCGCCACATGTGGACCCCAGCACCGCAATGCACTGCCACAACAAGCGGTGCGGCCCGCCGCCTGCTGCTGGGGGTTGGCGGGACTCCCCACTGCCGCGCTCTGCCCCCCCCCCGCCGACAGGGTCTCCTTGTGTTGTGAGGGCGACATCTAGGCGGCGCTTTTTCCTTCGGGTGCCGCCCGCACTGTAGTTAAATATTCCGGTCTTTTTTTGTGTAGCACCATCACGGTTCCTGGAAATGGGCAACAACAAGACTCTGGTTGGAGTTTCTATTGTTTGGTTAACGGTATATGAACAGGATTCTTGAGGGTGTTATCCAACCACCACAGAAGCAACAAGTTCTCCCTGTTGCTGTTGCCTGTGTGTTGGGTGTGGATTTCCCCCCGGGGGTTATGTTTACAAGTTGTTCTGCTGATTTGCCGATGATGGTGATGCCGTGGGTGTTGTTGTGCTTGTTGTGTTGCCACTACTTTGGTGCTGTTGGACGGTGGGTGGGACCTCCTCCGCGGACGCCATCAGTTGCCGCACGTGATGCCCCGGTGATCATCATGCTGGTGGTTGTTGCGGTTGTGGTTGTTGCAGGAGGGGGGTGGAGCTGTGGGGGTGGTGACTGTGGTTGTGGTTGTGGTTGTGGCTGCGACTGTGATGGCGGTGCGAAATGGGCAGCAGTTGTGCCCGGTGCGGCTTGTCGAGGTGGATGTAGCATTCCAGAAAGACAGTATGAGCTTGACCTGGTTGCCTCTACTTGCTGTAAAGGGGTGAGGAAACGGGAATGAAACTGGGATTTGGTTATCGTAACTGTCCAGACTAAAACTTGTACGTCCGCATGGTTCAGGCGCTCTGTTACTTTCTCGCGTAAGTCTTGCCAGCTCTTGTAAAGAGTCTTGAAGGCTGTAGAGTAAGCTGTTGAGTCAGCTGTTTCCGCTACTATCCCCGACCGGCCCCCTTCATACAGCACGCGAAGGTTATCCATTTCACGTTGGTTTCTCTCCAGTTCGTTGTTGATTCTTTTGACAGCACTCTGGTACGCAACGGCGGCGGATAGGGACTCAATGTCTAAGGAGAGGCCACAAAGCGCGGTGGAGTTGGCCTGCAAAACAGAATTTACAGCCTCAACTTGTGTACGGAAATGTTCAAAGTTTCTCTTGAGCCGCTCTACGCGGGCTTGTTCAATCTACGTGAGATAGGTTATATGTGTGTATTTGGCTAAAAAGGGTAACCTCAATCTGGGGATGGTAAAGCAGCTCTACCCGGGCACTTAGGACGGCCCTCAATGCCACCAGGGTGCATTTCATTGCTTGCATTATGGGACCCTCTTCGGTTGCCCCTACAAGAACGATTCCCTTAGCTTGATGGGGATGAGGATTACGGTCTTGACGAGAATGAGGATCATCTTGAGTGGTGCTGACAGTCTCGTTCACCCCTTTGTGAGAGCGTAAGACAAAGGGGGTTTGTTTGACAAAGTCAACTCCATTCAAATTCGGGAGAGAGTAGTTTATTGGAATGGGAGAAGGGAGGAGCATTGCTTATATTTGGGGTAACGCTACCTCCTTAAGTGTGTTCACCTCAAGCTGTGCTGCGTACAATTGCTGCTCTTTCTGCACGCTTTCTTTGCCAAGAGCATCAACGAGCTGCTGCTCCTCAGCAGCAACACTGACGGTGAGGGCATCTGCATCTGCTGCAGCAGCAGATTCTTTGCCGGATCCAAGTGCCTCCTGCAATTGCCACAATTGTTGTTCAGAAATGGTGGGGATACAGGATAGGGGTGATTGGAACATACCAGGAGTTTGTTTTTGCAAGCAGCCACTTCCGCGATCTTTGTTTTGAGTTCGGCTAGGACCCTCAGTTTCTTTTCTTCAAAGTCATGCACTTCGTGACGTGCAACTTGCAAGCTGAGTGACCGTGGTGGGGAGGAGCAGCCGTTGTTGTTATTCTTGAACTTGTCACCACCACTAATAACACTGGGGTTCTGGTTCTGAGCTCCACCTCGCATGTCCTGGGCCCACTTCACAACTGATTCAGCGGTCTTCTTGTACTCCTAGTATGTTATTAGGGATCAGGGTGAGTGCTTTTTTGTGGTGGTTTGTTTTTATACAATGGTGAATGTGTGTTGATGTTATTAAGTCTGATGGGAGAATTGGGGAGATATGGGGGCAGCACTACACTACCTCCTGCAGACTCTTCACTGACGCCTGTGCTTCTTCAAACGCCTGCTGCTTTTGGGCATTGGTCTTGCCAAGAGCATCAACGAGCTGCTGATCATCCTGCCAGTGCAATTTCTGTGGAGAGTGTGTGATGAGGAAGTGGTGTTTTTGAGTATGAAGTGACTGAATATAGGGTTTGAGAACTGAATCAAATCCTTACCTTCTCTGTGGGATGTATTTCATTTTGTACTTTTACAACACGGGGTTCTTTGGTTCGTGGAGCTTTGGCCTTCTCGTATTTGTAGTATATATTAGGTCCTCCTGCGCCCTTAAATTCTGCCTCTGGCGGAACTGCAAATTCTGGTACCACATCATTCCACATTATCGATGATGCTGCCGTTGCCTGATCCTCATTGGTAAAACAGATGTACCGGTGCTTATTAACTTTGTGAATATCTGTGTCACTATAGAAAAGGTAAGTGAAAGTTAGATGCATGTTTCATCAAAAGAAGCAACCTTTTAAGTTGTATCCCGTTTCTTCCATATTGCTTGGCGATTTCAGGTTTTTTGATACTCTTGTGCATACCAAATATCCTTCTGCAGTAAGGGGCAGACAACACTGATGAAACTTCAGGTGCACGTCCCTTTTCCTCCACCCACTCAGCCTGGGGCTTAACCACGGAAATGCTGTGGTTACCCCACGACAGGTCTTTATTCTTCTCCAGGATTGAAGCAGATTCCAGAGTGTCACAGATAATGTAGAAACGCTCTTGAATCGCCCATAGTTCAGTAGCACTAGTGTGTTGTATTGTTTTTAAATTAACTGCTGTCCAGAAGTAAACAACACAACGCAAACGCACGCACCAATCAAAGTACTCGAGCAGTCCCATTGGGTGATCAGTCTGATCCACACTAATGCCCAAGATTCTCATTGCCGTTTCGGGGAGCTCCAGCACCTCGGGCGCCACCCCTCCACGCCGGCCGCGGCGCCCGCCACCCCCCCCCAGCACCAGCGCCAGCACCGCCTCGTGTTGCCCCTGGTGCTCGTCCTCGAACCCTGCCCCCCCCCCCCGCGTTGCCGCCCCTCGTGCCGAGTCTGGGCTGGCGCCACCGCGGCCGTGCCCGCGTCCGCCGCCGCTTCCTCTCGCCCCACCACCACCACCACCGCCTCTCGCTGCCGCAGCCGAGCTACGTCCGAGTCCGTGTGCGGGTGCCGTCCTCCTGCCGTCTACGCTGCTCTCGGGCTGTAGCCCGGCACTGCGCTTATGAATGCGTCCGGCTTCA
>JAHLWZ010000093.1:112260-124525 GCA_020536535.1 Pelomyxa schiedti | reverse complement strand
TGGGCGGGCTGGGGGAGCCCAACCAGCAGGGTGAAGGCCAGGTCTCGGGATACGGGCAGGATCCAGCGGGTGGCGAGGTCCGCCAGCAGCACCGGGAGGGGGAGGTGCCTCGCGGGGCTGCGGGAGCCGCAGCGGGGTACGAGGACGGCAGCGGCGAGGGCGAGGAACTGGTCCCGGGCCAATGGAGCCACCTTATCGCTGCTGAGTGTGGTTGTTGCAGCTGCTGTTGTTGTCGTTGTTCTGTGTGGTAAGGAGGCTGTGGTCGTACGCCTCATGAAGCAGCGCAACGGTGTGCGTTGGTTGTTGCCTTCAGTCATCACTTTTCCTGGAACACTGGCCATTTTGGGGTCAGGGATTGGCAACTGCCCTTTTGCTACAGCGTAGAGGGTGAAGTGAATGACCGCGGGAACACAGTGCGGTACAACAAAAGTAGTGAGGGGTCGATCCACAACAGTTTCACGGAAGCAGTGGACGAACCTTTTATGAGGAGGGAGAGTGTGAGACGAGTCAAGGTTGAACCGTCAAACACCGCAGGCCGAAACCCAACCCCAAAGCGCCAACGGTTCTCTGCTGCCACGCCATCCCATAAGTCGTCGCTCACTGACGCGGCCCCCGATGTCATAGTAATTTCCGACGACGACAACAACACTTGCGACAATGCGCTTCATCCCGCAGCGTCCCATAATGTCGAGGTGTCTGGCCCGCGAATCTCCGCCGTCTGCGACGGCCGTGGCAAAACCGCAACCCCCGAGGAGGAAGAAAATGCCGCCCCATGGAAACAGGAAGTAGATGACGATAATGGGATGGCTGGGGGGTGTAGGCATACGCCTGATGGTAATAGTCCGGCGATTCCTGCTAATTTTATTTCGCCACCATCGCCGTCATTGCCACTGCTTCCCCATCCCATAATTATATCGCCACCACTACCGCCGGAACCACATCCCATAACTACAACTACAACCACACTCTCTACCACGGGTGACACAACCAACGGCGGCACCAGCCCCACATGCACAATACCTTCCCAAATTCCAAACGACACCGAGGCCCCTTCTCTTTTCGTTCCTGATTTCCATGGTACCGTTCCCAGTGAGGTCTCCATGGAGAAATCGGATACAGTTTCAATTAATGACATACTTGCAATTGACAGATGGCCGATACTGGATCAAATTCTAGTAACGCAAAGGGGGCTCGAGAGTTGCCCCTCCCCTATAGCCATCCCTGTAATACCCCAAATACCAAATACAAATCAGAGTGAGCCCGCATCACTGTCACCCCTCACCTCATTGCTGTCTCCATCTCCACTACTACATTCGGCTCCACCAACTCCAGAGACTACTGTACCTGAGGTTTCTACCACTACTACAACAACCTCTACGAGTGTCACCACTGAGCCACAGTCTACCATCATTGCCGTTAACTCCTCTGTTACTGATAGGGGAACACCACCACGAGTTGTCCACCAGAGGCGGTGGCTACGCAAAAAGAGGGACGAGGCACCAAAAAAAGTTAGAAATCATGAAATAAGACCAATGCAATCTGTAGTGGTTCTCGTAAAGTCATCCCCTGGACCAATACCAAAAACACCAACTACACCCACAAAAAAACTTGCAGCCACAGCACAAATAAATAGTCCGAAATCCCCACAAAAACCCACAAATATGAGTGAGGCTGCAAACTCTCAGAATAACAAGTCACCAGCCCCGGACCCTGCGCCACAGCCTCAACATATCAGATGTGAACAACTTCAAAACGGGAGAATGTCAACCCCAGCGCGGAGAAGTTTTCTCCAGCAGTCACCGTATCTTCCTACTTGCTGCCTGAACTGTCAGGCGCCATGGGGAGTCTCCCGCCACCCTATTCTACTGGTACCTTGCGGGCACAACGTATGCAGTATATGCATGTCAAGTGCTGATGCATCGGTAAAAGAAACGAGGATATGTCCAATGTGCGGGAACACAGTGTTTCACGAGAAAGAGAATGGCCTGTTGATGGAACTACTTAAGGTGCTGTATATAGCCGAATGCACAGTACTCCCCCAACTTCCGGCTCCAATTGAAGTTGATTGTGGAGAGCCACAAGGAGAGATAAATGGAAACGAAGCGAGAAGTACAGTACTGTGTGAAGAATGCACCGAAAATAAAGCAGTTGTCTGGTGTGAGAAGGATTCAATAGCTTTATGTTCTGCTTGCGACGTTAAAGGACATTCATTGAAGATCTCTCAAACACATCGAAGAGTACCAATTGAAGAACGTTTATCTCTATCACCGCAAAAAAGGTACAGGAGGGAACCAAAATGTCCGCAACATCCAGAAAAAGACCTTGACATCTGGTGTGCAGATGACCAAGTGAGTAATACCATTTAAATTCCACTTGAGCTGAATTTTTTGGCAGACTTTGTGCTGTCTCACATGCAAAGAGTTTGGAGACCACCAGAACCACAAATGCTTGTTTCGGGATGATGTTTGCAAGCAACATCTGAAGCAAATGAGCAACACTGAAGAAGAATCTGCTAGCCTAAAATCTACTCTAGAATTCCTTCAAAATTCTACAAAAACCTTAAACACAGAGAAAGCGGGTCTGTGCATTCAGAGTATTCAGAAAATATTCTCCGCATTGCATGAAACACTTAAAAAAAGGGAACTTGAATTGATTTCTATGGTTGGAGCCACAGAAAACGATTTAAGAACGGCCCTTTTACAACAAATCGGTATATGCAATACCTTTTTCCTATTATCATTGACCATAAACCAGGTGAAACTCTTGCTACAATTACCTTGAATGAAGCCGCGGTGGAAGCTTCCCGCTATGGCAATACATTCTCTCTACTGGAAGCGCTCTCTCTTAAAAAAAAGTTCATCCCAATCGAATCTCCTGCGATGTGTGGGAGCCTATCATTCGACTGTGACTTGGCCACAATGACCAAGTCCATATCTGAGTTCGGGATAGTTTCACAGGTTCTATCTGTTCCGGCCAAGCCGGTTTGCATTCCCAGCACCACCTCCATTCAAATCGAGACCAGCATCCCCACAGAATCCACCGCATTACTAAAGTGGAAGCTTGTAGACCGCAACAGCACAGCGGAACAGCTCTATACAGCAACACCAATATTCGAAGTTCAACTAGCAAAGCTACTACCCTCAGAATCAGAGGCCGACTCAGCTTTCCGGCTTGTTTACAGCGGTAAAGCACCAAGCTACGAGTGCACAGCACTGCAACCAGATACAAAGTATTCCTCGAGAATCAGAGCCCTAATAGCCCCCGCAAATTCCGATTCGTCATCATCGGCATCAGCATCAGCATCATCAGCCCTGAACTACAGCAGCACCACAGAATGGGCCGAAGCCACATTCACCACCCTCCCCAAAGTCATGTTCAGCAAACCTGGCCGCTTCACCTTCACAGTGCCAGAAGGAGTCACCCGCATCAGCGCCATTGTGATAGGCGGGGGAGCCGCCGGGGGCTCCTGGTGCAACGGGAGCCCCTGCGGGGGAGGCGACGGCGGCCCCTCGGAGGTCGCCGGCGTCGTGGAAGCGGGAGGCGGCGAGGGGGGCAAGAGGAGGGCCGGGCTGGGAGGGGAGGGCACCGAGGCCGACGGCGGCCGCGGCGGGGAGATGGCCGCGGGCGGCTCCG
This sequence comes from Pelomyxa schiedti, assembly GCA_020536535.1. NCBI lineage: Eukaryota > Evosea > Pelobiontida > Pelomyxidae > Pelomyxa > Pelomyxa schiedti. Next base: position 120,892 of record JAHLWZ010000093.1, on the reverse strand, counting down.
GCACGATGTGGCCGAGGTCCGGCGGAGGCGGGGCCGCCGGGGGCGAGGGCAGGAGGGACCAGCGGGAGGAGTGTGGGGACGCGGCGAACCTGCCGTACGCGGGGGCCGGCGGCAACGGGATGGGCTGCGGGCTCCCACAGGCGCGAGGAGGAGAGGAGGAAGACCCGTTGGCCACGCACGGGGGAATGGATGGAGGGAGGCCCGGGCGGGACTACGGGGGAGGCGGCGGGGGGGCACTGAGCTGGGGCGGGGGAGGCGGCGGCTACTCGGTGGTGGAGAACCACCCTGTGGAGCCGGGGCAGAGGCTGCCCGTGGTAGTCGGGGCCGGCGGGGCTCCCAAGTCCGACAACACCGAGTTCGTGGGCGGCTCCGGCGCCACCGGCCTCGTGTGCATCACCTGGCCCTCGCGCTTCACCCTATGAACCCAGAACGCTTCAATTACAATTTATTTCGGCTCCATTTTTTCCCCCCGTTCGATGAACGACTACGACGAAGCACCGCAACCCCAGGCGCCCAAGCGATCCCGCATACACCCGCAGCCCACACACGACCACGAAGGGGACGCCGACGACGAGCCAAGCACCCAGCCACAGCGGTACCCGGAAGCCGAGCAGGGGACCACCGCTGCGCCGCCGCCCCCGCGCACCGCCCCTACTGCTAATAATACTAGCGTCAGCGGCACCATGGCCACTAGTTGCAGCAGCGCCTCGGCGGCGGCGCCATCGTTGGTTTTTCCTGGGCCTGCATCTTCATCGTCGTCGTCATCTTCGACGAGTACTACGACGCAGCACCTGAGGGCTACGTGTGAGCGGTGCGGGGTGCCGTATTTGGTGATGACGTCAGTTTGCGGTGGTGCCCAGGCTTCTTCTTCTTCTTCTTCTTCTTATGGCTGTGGTAGCAATGGTGGAGTACCGGAACTTGTGGCCATGACTAGCGACAGGCACCCGGTATTACTGTCGCCGTGCGGTCGCTGTATTTGCAGCGTATGCTTGGCTGCCTGCAATCTCGCCAGTATTGATGACACCCCTGCTCTTGACGATTCTATCTACCCTACCGATTCGGCTACTGAGGCTGCTTTACCTGATGGGAAAAGTGGAATATGCCCCGTGTGCGTAGAGCCCCACGTAGTTACCGGTGTGAAGGGTAACGCCAGATTAGTGGAGTTGCTTAAGATGCTGCACAACGTTGGATGCACAACACAGCTGCAATTCGCAGGAGGAGACTCGGAGAAGGAAACAATGTGCCAAGAGTGTGGGACAAAAAAAGCGGCGACGTGGTGTGAGAAGGAGGAAACTGCACTCTGCATCGATTGTGATAAGGCAACTCATTCCTTCAGGATAACCCAATCACATGTAAGAGTTCCAATTGAACAGCGAGCATTGTCACTGGCAAAGAAAGCACAGAGGGAGCCAAAGTGCCCACAACACCCCGGAAAAGATTTAGACGTTTGGTGTTTACGCGATAATGTCTGTATCTATTCAATTCATTCAATATATTAAGTTTACCGCAGACCTTGTGCTGTGTTATATGCAAGGATTTCTGCGGGCATAAAGGTCACAATGCTGTTTACCGCGGAGATGCGTGTTGCGCTGCAAGGCAAGTTCTTCTCGAGAAAACCTGCCAATGTGTGAACTTTACAGAATCTGCCTCAAGTACTGTCACGAAGTTGCAACGGGAATTAAATGAATTCGCGATCCACGTAGGAATAGCAAAAGATAATATCCGCAAGCAATTTGAGGCTCTACATGAGGAACTCAAAAGAAGGGAAGCCCACTTAGTTTCCGTGCTGGATGAAACAGCAAACCATGCGTCGAATGCTATTCAGAAACAAATCAGTGTGTTATCTGCTATTATATAAGATTTATACTCGTTTTAATTTTATATAATAGTATACTAGTTAGTTTATTTTATATAAGGCTATTTCTGCTTATTTCTGAAAATTCAACAGATGAAACTGTCTTCTCTATCGAGGAAGCAAGAGAAGTAAATGAGGCTCTTATGCAGGTTGTCAACTGTGACAACACATACTCAATAATGCAAATGCTATCCATTCTGAAGAGGCCACTTGTTGTATTTGAAGTGGCTGATAACAGCGGGGACCTTATTTCCATTGGACCCAGACCCACACCACTAACTTGCGGGAAGCTTTCATTTCTATGTGACACTACCGCATTTACCAAGTCCCTTGCGACAGTTGGGACATTTATACATTTACCTTTGCTTGAGACTGAAGCTTCTATTAAAGGCAATGTTGCGCTTGTTAAGTGGAGACTTACACCAAGTGATACAACCTCATTTACTGTGATGCCGGACACATTTGAAGTGCAACTTCTACAACAGAGTGAGAACGAAGAATGTATACCAACAGGGATAAAACCTTCATTTCAATGTGGTGGTGCTAGAGAGATAGAGCTTGGCCCTCTTCAACCGGACACCAAATATGTTGCCAAAGTGAGGGCGTTCTTATCCACCATGGCGGACCATCAGGAAGGCAGTACCGAGTGGAGCGAAGTCACATTCCATACTCCAGCAAGAGTGATGTTCAACAAACCAGGCATGTTCACATTCACAGTTCCAGAAGGAGTGACCTCAATCAACGCAATTGCAATCGGAGGCGGCGCCGCCGGCGGCTCACTGTACAAAGCACACCCCCTTTATCAAGGCTGTGACGGGGGGGTGTCAGCACTCACAGGGATTGTGGAAGCAGAAGGGGGCAGGGGACCCACCGGAGGGAATGGCACAACTTCCAGAGGAGGGGATGGCGCCCAGGCACAGAAGGTGCCCAATGACCAATGGGCAGTTGTGGGAGGGTGTGGAGGCGCAGCGGGAGGGGGAGGAGCCAGCGCGGGGGACGCAGGGGCACAGGGGGCGAGCCCCACGGCCCCGCTGCGGGAGTACGCGGGCAGAGGCGGCAGCGGCGGGGGCCACGTGCCAATGGGCCCGCATGGGGTCGCTGGCGGGGAGGCTGGGCAGGACTACGGGGGAGGCGGCGGGGGGTCGTGGGCGCCGGGGGGCGGCGGCGGAGGGTACTCCGTGGCCAGGAACTGCGCAGTGACTCCGGGGCAGGTGCTGAGCGTCGTGGTGGGGGCTGGCGGCGTGCCGGGTGTTCCGCGGCCGGTTACGGCCCCGGGCGGGCCCGGCGGCTGCGGCCTCGTGGTTATCACCTGGTAGAATCTAATCCCGCATCATCACCGATACCCACCCAGAAAGGCGTTTACAAGAAACCGAACTTTGTTCGTTTCACATCAAATGAAGACGAGGTTGAACAAAAAGAAGTGGTATCGCAAGCAAGAGAGGCTGGTGCAACTCAAAAAGCGGCAGCTATTGGACCAACAAATAGCAAACTGGGCGACGATTCGCCCACCAACTACTACGGTAGTGGCACCACCTACTACAACTACTAGTACCACTACTGCACCGCTGTCGGCATTTCCCACGTGGTGGGCTAGCCCGAGTGGCAGCGGCGCGGCGCCGATAGTGATATCTGACGGGGAGGAAAAGGAGGACGCGGACACGGGCGCGGGGGCGTACGACGAGCCCCCCGGCGACTACGACCCAGGACCCGAGGAGGAGGAAGAAGACGAGGACGAGGACGAGGAGGAGGAGGAGGAGGAGGAGGAGGAGGACGAGGACGAGGACGAAGAAATAGAGGAGGACGAGGAAGCGGCAGAGGAAAAGGGTGGGAATGACCAGCAACAGGATGCGAAGATGATCGGGGATGGACGGGGGAACCAGAAGCTCGGTGCCACGGGAACAGATACTACTAGTTGCACAACAGCAACGGCCCAGGCTCAGCCAAGCTCAACCAATACCACACTACCAACTGCCAACACTGGGCAGCCACATGCGGTGCTTCCTGGGTGCTGTTCCGCCGGTTCCGCCGATATGAATATCAAAACAGAAAACAAACCGGAAACCACCCCGGATATCACATGCACACCCACAAGCTCTACTTCTATATCTACAAACACAAACACTACCGCTGATTCCAACAGCACCACATGCAGCGACAACACGAGCCCCGCGGTTGTATCACAGGAACAGTTGCCAGAACTCAGCTCTTTATGCAAGTGCTGTGGTACATCATTCCTTCGGGCCACCGATTCTATAGTGAGCGAAGCCACTAGTTCTACAGCCACAGCTGCAGCGGCTACGAGTACAACCACGACTGCAAACAGTGATCCAGTTTTACTTCTCCCCTGTGGCCACAATGTATGTGGAAGGTGTTGGGCTGCAAGTAATATTAACGCTGTTACTTCTGATGACTCTATGCTAACAGGATCCGTTCACACTACTATAAGCAAAGAAAACCGGATTTGCCCTGAGTGCAAGGCACCTGTTTGTTACCAAAAGGAAAATTTGCTTTTGGTAACTTTACTGAAATTGATGAACACTGCTGGTTGCATTTTAGAACAGGATAAGCCAAAGTTGAAACCTGAAACTATGTGCCAGGAGTGCGCAGTGAAAAAGGCAACTGTGTGGTGTGAAACGGAAGAGATAGTTTTGTGTGCTGAATGTGACAAAGCTACCCATGCCTTCAAGATCAGCCAAACACATAAAAGAGTACCTGTTGAAAAGAGACCCGCACCAAAAATGAAGGAGCCAACATGCCCACTTCATCCTGGAAAAGACCTCGATATTTATTGTGCCACGGACAATGTACGTAACTTGTTATATTTCTCTTATTCAATTCTGTTAGGTAATGTGTTGTGTAATATGCAAGGACTTTGGACCGCATAAGGGGCACTCAGCTTTTTTCCGCGACGACATATATAATTCATCCCGGGAGCTCCTCGTTTTTGCAGCACAAAAATCCTTGAGTGCACTCAATACAAGAAGAAGCAGAGCAGCATACCAAAGTGCGTTGCAAGAACTAAAATCTGAAACAGACAATGCTAGGCAACAAATACAATCAGCCTGTTTTGCAATCCGCGAGGCTGTTAACACACAGGAACTCCAGTTGCTCTCAACTTTGGATACAATCAAGTCCACACTGTCTCAACAGATTAGTGTGTAAATACACAATCTATTACCTTCTCACCAAAAATCAAGATGAGCACGAGGTCTCGGCTTTGCAAAGCATAGAATACAACAAAGGAGTGATGCAAATGGCCCACTCGAGTGGAGCTACTCCTTTCATCCGGCTGAGAAGGACCCTCCTGACCCCGTATCTGGGTGACATGGCACAGACCGTTTCGGAACAAATATCTAGCCAACTGGTTGCGTCCCAGATAGATGCGAGAATGGCACTTCCACAAAGCTCTGGGGGGAAAGTGGGCTTAATTCTCGACCTTCCTAGGGTTCTCAGCTCAGTTCAAAACTTTGCATCACTTATCCAAGTCCCTTCACTTCAAGTTCAACACACATTCACAATGGGAGGCGACATATTCATTCAGTGGAAATTTGAACAGAATTCATCACCAACATCTGCAGTTGTAGCAGTACAAGCATCCCTATTTGATACCTTTGAAGTAGAGCTCTCACAATCCACTGCATCTTCACCGCAGCAGCCACAGCAGTTTCAAAAAATCTACAGTGGCCCAGAAAAGATGTTTCATCTCAAAAACTCTCAACAAGGAACCAAATACTTTGCCAGAGTCCGGGCACTCTTTTGCTCAACGAAAACACCGCCACTATCTGCAGCAACCACTGCATCAGCGGCCTCATCCTCATCCTCAACACCCAGTGATGTAATCACCACCAGCTGGTCAGAGATTACATTCACAACACCCAATAGGACCTTCTTCATAATACCTCCTGGCACCCCCTACCCACCCCAGGCCTCCATTGCCTTTGCGTTCACAGTGCCCCCAGGGGTGACGTCGATCACCGCAGTTGCAATTGGCGGCGGCGCCGCCGGTGCGTCATGGGCCACCCGTGGGGCATGCCCAGGGACCGACGGCGGCGACTCTGGGATCGACGGGATCCTCCTGGCGACTGGCGGCAAGGGCGGGGCTTCCCAGGCCCCCGGGGGCATCGGCACAGTGGCCAACGGCGGCAACGGCGGCCAAACAGCACCGACAGCGCCGACTCTGGCGTGGCGCACGGCGCAGCACGGGGGAGGCGGGGCCGCGGGGGGAAGCAGCGGCGAGGGAGTGGAGGGAGGCGGGAGGGGCGGCGCGGCCACGCTGGACTTCGCCGGGCGCGGCGGCGGCTCCGCGGCGTGCTGGGGCGCCCCGGGGGTCGCGTCGGGGTACGGCACGGTGGCGCCGGCGGACGACAAGGGGGGGAAGGCGGGGTGGGACTATGGGGGAGGGGGCGGGGGGTGCTTCGGGGCTGGAGGGGGCGGGGGAGGGTACTCTGCGGTGCGGAGCCACCCAGTGAGCCCCGGGCAGGCGCTGAGGGTGGTTGTTGGGTGCGGCGGGCAGCCGCGCTCGGATACGCACACCGGGCACATGGGTGGCAGAGGGGGCTCTGGGCTGGTGGCTATCTCTTGGTTTACTTCATGACCACGCGAAACAACACAATGCGTTCTGATAAATCAGTGGAAGAACAGGAACAACGATAACTATCTTGTGGTAGCACTTACGGGTTGTATTCGAGTCAGCTTGTATTTGGTCGGGTAGAAGGATCTTTGAGCCATGCCGGTTCCGTATCAAGTTCATCAGACCTTGGAATCAATTTGATTTGATCCGTGTCAACTGCAAAGAGGCAACCGGTTATTAGTTGGCGATGTCTGCGTCGGTCAAGGGAGGTGCGGGTGGCGACGTAGTCGGCCGGCAAAATCAGTTGCCACCGGGGACCAAGAAGGTTCCGTTGATGTTGGACACGCGCACACACGAGCGCGCCATAAAGCGTACGTGGCCGCTTCTAACTGGGTTTTAATTCGGATTCCCTTTCCCATAATTAATTGCATGTGGCGGAGCAGTTTGCGAAGAGGTGGGGGAGATAGCCGTGCTGATGTGCGACGAGAGGACAGAACCGCTGACAAGTGTACAACAAAGTGTAAGAAATTCTGTTCCGAAACTCTTGGAATCAAAGGTAAGGGCTTTTTACTTTTTTTTACCGGTTCACAAAGTAACAAACACTCTAAGAAATCGTTGACCGGTGTTTGTACACGGTTGGATGATGCCGTGTATGGGGTTACGTTCTCTGCAGAGACAATCAAATCTTGTACTTCTAATCAGCAAAATGTATTTGAGTCTGTTTTGAACAATCTCAGAACGGCTGCCTCAATTGCTAAAGAGATACAGTATGCCAATCAAGTCCATTTAAGTTGCGTTTGACCAAAACTAGAATTGCAAACCAAAAAGCAGCTCAAGCGGCCAAAATTGCACGCAAGTATTCTGTAAGAACTATCAAACCCTAACAATAAAAAGAAAAAGAAAGAGAAAGAGAAAAGGAGAAGGAGGCAACCAAGGTAGAGCCTCCGCCACAACCCAAGCCTCCTACAACAACTGCCACAATTGTTACCGTAACCACGCCATCTGCCACTCCAAAAACGCAAGTAACAGTGACCACCACCGCAGCAAACACGCACCCACCAACACTGCCAACCCCTACCAACACCGCTTCACCCAAAATGGATGAACCTCCTCCCCTAGCACCGGTAAGGCACCAGCAACAGCAACCAGCAGCAGCAGCCACGCCCGGCTCACCATCCTCTTCAACTGCCCCGGCTTCACCACAGGCCCCTCCTTCCCCATCATCACTAACACAATCACCTTCGCCATCACCATCAGCACAAACGGCAACACCAACCACACCACAGATAACCACACAAACAAGGTCAGTGAGCAGGCCAGGCTCCAAGCCGACATCCAAGAATCCACCAGCTTCACTGCAACCAAAGAAATTCTAAACAGTTAACAGTGTGTCGTGTCTCCCGGCATCTTTTTAAACACCAATCGTGTGCACAAAACGATCGAACAAATTTTTGATCGTTTTGCGAAAAAAATTATGTTAATCTCGCTGTACACGCGTAATTTCCACGCCCGCAAATGATGAGGCGCCACCGAATTCTTCGTCCACCAATCCACAAAAACGGAACGAAAACTGCGATCCGAACAACAACAACAAAACAGAAAAAAGCGACGATAGAAAGGAAACAACAATAAAGAAAACAAACGATAAAATGGCAACAACAACACCAACAACAGTAAGTACAACGATTCTTACTACCCACTAGTTAATGTCAATTCTATTGTTAGTGTTGCGCAAGCACATGCCCATTTGCAGCAATGTTCAGCGAGGAACAAAGGGCAGCCATGAAACCAGTCATCACCGGTGACTTCTCTGCTGATGCTATTGCAAAGTAAAACACCGACCTGAATATATAAATATTTACTTATATATTATATTCTTACTAACAAATTCTTAGGTTCAAGAGCGTGTGTTCCACATTCACGCCAGAGCAGAAGGCCAAGGTGCACGAGTTCTTTGAGACCAAGTTCACACCAGAACAACAAGCAGCATTCAAAGCCGCCTGGGGTCCCTGCTGCTGCACCGGTGGTGCCACTACTGCTACTGCTGATAAGCCTTGCACTTGCTCTGGTGGTGCTACAACTGGTGCTTCCTCGTGCTCTTGCTCTGGTGGTGCCTCTTCATCCTGCTGCGGAATGTTCACTGAGGAGCAGAAGGCAGCTTGCAAGGGAGTCGTTGATGGTGACTTCAGTGCTGAGAGCATTGCAAG